>JAKTSO010000076.1:0-54146 GCA_030580275.1 Groenewaldozyma sp. yHMH443
TGAACAATTGATTCGCTGATAGATCGCTTCGTCTTTCCAGGCCCTGAGCGGCCATTATCTCTGACCTACCAGAAGACCATGCTCTCTGAATTGATAACTGCGTGTAGCAGAAATCTACAAAGGATCGACGTAGACGGACTAGGTCATTTGGTTTTGAACTGTCAAAGCAGCACTGCAGCCATCAGAAGAGATCAACTCGTGAAAGCCAGCATATTCGGCGTTCAAAGTGGAATTACTAATTACTAATTAGCTAGTGAATCACAGGCTGTGACAGTTCAACTGTTGCTGTCGCTGTCAAAAATTAGGACTCTTTCTTTAAGTTCCTTAACGTAAGAAAATTAAATCAGCTCCGACGCCTCTCCGTAATCTTTTTCCAAAGCTAGTTTGTCGTAAATTGTCGGAATTACCAAACAGTACTTTGAAAATTGAAATTGAATTCGAAACGATTCTCAGCATCTATCGCTGACTATAGGCCGAAAGAAGAATGCCGTAAACTTGGCAAATAACAGTGTCAAGTGTCAAGTGTCAAATATGAGAAGATTCTCCTCAACGGTCGTATACTACGACCCCTAGCAGTCAAGTTCGAAGAGCAGGCTCCAAGATCTTCGAAGCGGTTGACAGCAGGCTGTCAGTCATCGATCGATCGAATCTTAGCCCATATACCAATATCACGTGGCTCTCTGCAGCACTTAACTTTAGGCTTGCACAAGCTCACGGCTAAGCAGATCGTCTCTGCAGCAAAAAATTTCAGCATTATCAGCGCTATTAACCACCGTTGTACAATATAACACATCAAAGAGATTATCTTGGGCAATTAGAGCGACCGCCAAGATGACCGTACCAGGCTACGTCGTTCCGGGCCAAATCATAAGCCCCCTGGTTGAGAGAGAAAACGGGCTGACTAGGAGGTTTGAGCCTGGTCGAGGAGTTGCCATTAGTGAGATCACAGTACCTTCAGAGGGGCAGGAGCAGCAGCAGCAGGGCACGGCAGATCCCGAAAAGGTTAGAGCATTGGTCGCAACTCTAGTGGGTAAGGTCAGAATACAATCATTAGATGGTAAGTCACCGGGTGACAGTATTCAGGTGGCATTGCCTGCCAAAAGCGAAGCTGAGCAGAATGGCAGTGCAAGCACCAACTCGAAATCCCAAGACTCAGAAGTGGTTGTTACTTTTGAGGTCAGCGTTGATTCGCCGAGAGAAGCTGTATTATCGGTGGATCAAACAAAGGCACTAGGAGCTAAACGAAGGGGTACATCAGTGCTACCTGAAGTGGGCGATGTGGTCTTGGCCAGAGTAACCAGGCTAATGCCAAAGCAGGTCCAGACAGAAATTCTGGTAGTGGAGGACGCTGGCACTGTGGTTGCTGATTCCGGCGTTGGAGTTAATGCACATGGGGTGGGCCTTTCGGGCCTTTCAGGTGCATCGTCCTCCGGAGGCGGAGTAGGTGCCTCGGCCGGTGCGACGGGTGGTATTGATGGTCCCAACGGCGGCATGGCTGGCGTTCAGTCAGCGGCAGGCTCTACTATTGGCGCCGAGCTAGGTGAAGGGTTTGGAGGTATCATACGTATTCAAGATATTAGAGCCACTGAGAGGGATAAGGTCAAGGTTCAAACTTCATTCCGCCCAGGAGATATTGTTAGAGCATCGGTGCTCTCATTAGGCGACGGAGCCAACTATTATTTATCGACAGCTAGAAATGATCTGGGGGTCGTGTTTGCTCGAAGTGCCCTTGATGGCCATTTGATGTACCCGTTCGATTGGCAGACTATGAAGAGCTCAGTCACTGGCGAGCTCGAGGAAAGAAAATGCGCTAAACCGTATTAGGGTACACTATTTATGTGCGGCGGAGGGGCCTCACATGTGCATAAAGATCCTGAAATTCATGGTAATAAGCGACCCTAATTTTTTCCCGCTTTGATACGTCTCGTCCCATGCAGGCAAGGATGATGTCAGGAGCTGAGGCTACGGCATGGGTCATACGCAATCAAGCACACAGGTACTCCAAGCTGGTCTCGCCATTTGTTGGAACACACAGCGCAGCAAATTTGGTAAAAAAGCGACAACGTGGCACTGCATTAATCTAGAAACAACCTCGGAGTCCACTGGCCTACCGGGAGTTTGCGCGTGTACTCTTGTTCTACATGCCAGCAGAAGCAAAACTGAGCTCTAAATAATATTTATTCATATTTCTCCTCCCTAACACTTTTCACCCTTTTGGTTGACTTTACTACTCTTGATTTTGTGGCAAGGCAAGGCGTATTGACAAGTTCTTTAGCCTAGGATACAATGTCGAGCAAGCCCTCTGAGCTGTTTCCGCTCAACATGGAGAAAAGTGGCTCCCATATGGACTATGAGATCATCACGACGGCCCCGGAAGATTATCGCTCATTTTCTTATGGTGCAAGCAGGTTTGACTTGGGCAAGTACTATATGCAAAAGCAGACCAGATCTGCTCCATTGAAGTTCAAGAAGGTTCAAGAATGGACCGTATTTGATGCGATGGTTAAGCGCAATGCTCTGAAATTGAAACCAATCCCTAGAGAGCAGAAGAAGAAGAAGCGTGGTAGCACTAGTAACAGTGTCACTGCGGGCCATTCCGAGCCATCCACGCTTGCATCTGCCTTTGATAATGGCAGCCTCAAGGTTGGCGTGGCTCAATTGGTGACCGGAGAGGGCCTCAACACCATTTATGACGCTGATTACTATCTGCCCATTAGAGAGTTTGTTTCCTCTGATGTAATGAGCCGTGCAACAGCAATTCTTTGGGAAAGAGATGTTAAGGCAACCATTAGCACTGAGCTTGGTATTGAGGAAGCTGGAAATGCTGATTTTCAGGCTTTCAGTTTCCCAGCAACAGGGCCACCAGCCAGTGGAGAAAAGCCAATTTTGAAGAGACCCATTCTTATTGGAATGTGCATCTTTGAGATTGAAGCCAATGCCAGTGCAACCCAGTTTGGGGCTGTTGGAGATGGTTTTGTGAAGTACTTGGACAGTCAGCCCGCTACTTCAGAAAATATTTGTTACACTCAGGTCCGTGAAACTGTTGCGCACATGATTGCCAACAATTTGAGGTATGGGTTTATCACAAGCGGGGTGCACACTCGGTTTATCTGCCGCACTAAGCCACAAGATGGCTACATTGAGGTTTCGAGACCAATTCGAACTGATAAGGAAGACTTGGGTCTGATTATGGCTTGCATGGTGTGGCAATGTCTCTATGGCGATAACGGCTCGCTTGAGTCGCAGGCTGTTAGTGACTCTAGCGGCCCCACCACAAGTCTTTCCAGTCATCACAATCCCAATTGGTATTATCTTGAACGTGACACTATGCTCCCGCTGGACGCTGAGACCAAAACTGAGCCTGATATCTACAGCTTCAAAAAGTATGAAGAGCCATTTAAGGGCCATGCCAAGTGGTACCGGGTTAAGAAGATGCGGGAGGCAAAGATTGGTTTGAAGTTTGCAAAACCTTCCCAGATCCCACGAGATTTGACAGAGGCGTCACGGACTTGGGGCACCATGTATGGTGTTGTGAACTTGAGAAGTCAGAGTACCCCCAGCTGGGAGCCTATAGTCGTTGACAAGCCAGGTAGCCTGGATAAGTCGACCAAGCCCACTGGAGGTGACGGCACTGGGGATAGCGGACTTGGAGCTGCTCTGAACCGGGCAACACCTTGGGGTCTTCCTACCACTAGTCAGGGTGAGACCACAATCACGCACCAAGCTATTATGAAGTGCTGTACCTACAATATGAGGGGCCAGCAGGAGCGCGCCAAGAGACTAGAGCATGAAGCAAGCTTTTATGAGTACCTTGAGTCTCGCAAGCTATATACTGTACCTCGAAGATATGTTTTTGGTGATGTCATGGGGTTTTTGAAGGTGCTGGCTATCCAGCCAGTTGGCAGATCAATGCGACCTGAAGACGTTACCCCGAAAATTGCAGCCAGGATGAGGGATGCTTTGAGTTCGCTTCATGATGTCAAGATATTGCACAATGACGTTTGTCTTGAGCACTTTTGTATTGACGACTTTGAAAATGTACGCATTATTAACTTTGCCTCTGCACGACTGTATTCGAGGCTCTATGAGATTGCAATCAAGGAAGAAGTTGACCGGCTTGAAGATATTCTCACCAATGCTATGGCTGAACAAGAGAGGCTCGAGAGGGCTGGAAAGAAGGCTAAGAAGCCGCTCCGCGACTCACGCAGCGAAGAGTCTGATAGCGGAAGTGGCATTGATAGCTTTGAGACTGACTTGGGCAATCAAGACACTAGCGAGTGCACGGGTGACAGCTCCGAGGCAGATCAAGGCTAAGCTGGCTAGGGAAAGTAGGGATCAGACATATAATAAATTCTATAATATACTTAAATATCTGAGGCATGGTTTCAATAATCTCAGGCTTTTGGGGCCCAGCTTCCGCCACACATGCAGTTCTTTTGAAACGCCACCTTCCAGGGGGTAAAGATCATGACTTTAGCTTCATCATACTGCGACTCACCGCCGCATTTTGTACATACACGTTCGCGACCGACAGGGCTAGATGGGATCAGTTGCTTCGAAAGCACATCGATCCTCAGGCCATTGCTGTCACCCTCCTCGCCGACATGTTCATCTAGCTTGAGCCAGGAAACGTCATAAAAGTAAAGCCTGGGGACGTTGGTCTCCGGTATCAAAATTTGCTTGAATACATCGACCGTCCTATTCACCACTGGCATGAAATCCTCCGGGACCTTGGCATTGAAAACCATCGACTGCTCTGCCCGTAACCTGCGGTTAGATGCCTCGGCCGGTGATGCTCCCTGGTTCTGTCGCGCGTATACACTTGTCTTTAACGTATTGTCAATGTCACTAATCAGCCTTTCAAAGGACAGAAGGTTCACTGGAGACAGGTTGATCACCTCGCGGATCTGCTTGAGCGCTGATGCAGGGCTGCTAGTACTGGGCGGGAACTGGTTGAGCCCTGCGCCGCCGTTGGCCGCTTCATGTTCAGCATGCTTGGCTGTGATCTGCTCCAAGCCCCTTATTCCACGCAATGAAAACATAAGCAGCATTCGTGAGACTCTGCTCAGCAGTATCGACATTGCCACGGACTCGCGGTTGTTCTTGGTGTAGAACTCTGGGTCCAGCGAGGCCATATACAACTCCTGACATACAAAAGCAATCAAGTCATAGACCCACCTGATAAGCCCAATCATTGAAGTAGTGTGATTACCCTTGATTTCGTACTCGGTAGCGCCGTTGGGCAGTATGGGGTTGGGTGGCATAGCCGCTTTCACTTGTGATGAGGCCCTCAAAGTGAAAGTCAGGGCAAAAGCTACTAGCCTCAAGTTGAGAACTGCCCAGCCCATTCTATTCATAGCCGAACGCTCTTTGCCGCGTTTTCCCAACACAAACTGTAGGCCAAGAAGCCTCTGCAGCGAAGGGTTGACCATCATTTTGTCTATATGATACCCCTTGGGAATATCAAGCGTGAAGTTGATTGCACGGTGGCATTCCTTGAGTAAAGTCTCCAAAAACTTTTCACCTAGCTGTGGGCTTGTGTTCAGAGCAGCGCGGTACTCAAATGCCATCTCCCGCATCAAATCGTCGTTAGATAAGTTGCTGAAGCATGATATGGAATGACGGATGGCGAGAGCCACAATGGAATCAGTCATGAACTCGTCATTGCTGTAACCAGTTACTGCTTTATCGTTCTTCATGTAGTTGATTTTCAAAGGCGACTTAGGATCCGTACTGTCCAAGTAAGCGTAAGAAACCATATTGCTGGAGACCGCCAGTCGGAATACATCGGATATTTTGGGGAACGTAAACCCAACATCGCTTGGCGAAATGATTTGAGTGGGAGAGGTTTCTGATTGGTCCTTATCCGTGGATTTAGGCAGAGACAAGGATAAGCTGGAACGGTAGGCAATGTCAACAGTTCCATCCGCATGAGCTACTGTGATGAAAGTGTCTGCACTAGCACTCCTGAGCTGAGTAACTGGCGAGCCATATTCGGTGCTCTCCTCGGAAACAAGTCTCGCGTTGATCCCGTCGTCACTGGCACCATTCTTGTTCGGCTCTTCCGGCCGAGCACCACTTAGACTCTGAAAGCTGTCATGCAGAGTTTTTGGCTCAGTTTGAACTTCATACTTTTGGAGCACGCTCCCCTTTGAACTGCCGTGCACTACTAGCAGCTCTGTTTTCGCCTCAGCCATGAACTGAGGCTTGTTTGGAACACAGGGTAAAATCAGCAGGTGCGTTAAGAACATTGTGTCTGAATATGGGTTCAGGTAATCTCCCAGTATCCTTTCCACTTCGATACTGGCAAGCTCTGTCGGCGACCTTTGTAGTGTCCAGTTAATTCGCACCCTGTATCCCTTGATTAAAAAGTCCTTTGGAGCGTATGTGATGAGTATTAGAGAATTGTCCGCGCAGCCTCTCCAGGTGGCATGCGTAATTAGCATTGCTTCATTAATACCCCGCTGTCCGAGCCCCATTGCGTTTGAGTTGGAGCTACTTCCATCGGCACTACCACCCGCTGCTGCGGCTGCGGCAGCGGCTGCGGCTGCACCAGCTCCACCCTCTGATCCAGCTCTTTCGCTCGAAACAATTTTTGTCATCGATATTGGCTCTAGGGGCACACTGATCTCATGGAATCGAAGATCCGAGATTGACTGTGCGATTAGCCTGATCTCGCCCTTGTATGTCACAGCAATGCAAGCCTGCTTTCCCTGGACTGGATGAAAGGGGCCAAAGGGTTTACCCTGGGTCACTCCGTAAGAAGCTCTTGGTTGGTCCTTGTCTTTGCCAGCTGAAACGTCAGCAGACACATCAGCATTTGAGGATGTATTAAATTTTGCAGCGGGTGATGCAGCCAGCATAGGCTTGTCTACATCCAGCCACTTGAAACCAGCCAGCCCGTTAAGCTCGCTTTGAGACCGCAGCCCCGTGCTGGCAGGGTGCAGCAAACACGTGAAGAATTGCCCATTGACAGGCCCCACGGAAAATATCGAGCACTGGCCCTGGTCATCAAAAATTGCCAGCTCCAGACCTATGGGACTCCATGATAAGTGCACAATTGAGTGGTTGTTGTGTAAGTTCTCAAGCCTGGGGACTTGTAGAGGTGGAGATGATAATGCCCACTTGTCCACCGTAGGGCTGTTTAATAAATATGAAATGTCGACCCCAGTCCCGTCTTTACTAACTGATGCTATGGTGCCATACCGCGACCAAGCCACTTCACTACAAAGGGCGTTAGTATGTCAAGTTCTAGCCTTGAAAATATCTGGCCCCAAAACCAGTATTAATCAGTCTTACTCGCAGCTCCCACTTCTCTGGCGTCGGGCCAACGCTAGTTCCAGTAAATTACCAGCAGCCATGCCGGTAATTGCGTTACTCGCCCTGAGGAGAAGAAATCACCAATGAATGCCCGCTCGGTATGTCAAGGCTCTCAAGTGTGCCGGTCATACAGTCGGCTAGCTATATGGGATTAAGAACGGTGTTGACGTTAGCCCGTATCATCGGCGATTTTCAGGGTGAGGGCTGCTGCGAAAAATTCAGCCCGAGTTTCATCAAGTTGATCGAACTCGACGCGATAAATCCTAAGGCACAAAGCTTATGCCCCACTATCGGTACATGCTACGCAGATTGAACCCCGGAGCGAAAGCCCATATAGCTCTTTGACAGCTTAAGTTACATTTTATTTACAGACACTACTGCCACTTTTCGAAGCCTATTGACTGGCAATCAGTAATAACTCAGTCCCTACCTACTAAGTTCGTGATCTACATCAAACTCCTCTAAACCAGCAACATCATCCTCGTCCAAAAAGGGCTGCATCTCGATTCCATTTGGATCTGTTTGAGGGACTGCGTGGTGTCTGCCCGACGTAGCAGTAGACTTGTCGCCATTTGCGTCTTGATCTGTCAGTATCGCGTATAGGTTGACCAGGTACAAGAAGAGCAGATAGATCAGGAAAGCCACCGAGGACATGATCAGTATATAGCTTGAGTGCATGACCCCCACATCGTTGAGTAATTGCATCTGCTCTTCGGTAGCGCCCATGAACAAAATACCGCTCTCCACAAGCAAAAACGGTGTGAAATACTGCCAAGTCTTGATCACCTTACCAGACTGCGGGCCATCATGCATGACAAAAGAGACCTCAATAATTCTGGCGAACCCTGCCCCCATTAGGGCAACCCCAAACATAAAATGGATCATGGTTGAGACCATTAGGTGCTGAGTATGTTGAGACATGGCATACCCGGTGAAAATCATCACCAGCGCAGGGATATGGTTCCGCTGCGGCCGCTTCAACCGCCAGTCCCAGGATAAAAAGATACCAACCATACCTGCGCACCACCATATGATACCCATACTCGTATGCTGGTAGTCAGTATGCGACCAGGACTGGCCCCACCTGTGTTCCGTAAATGTGTTGATAATACCCCATATAGTAATGACTGTGCTGTCATAAAACTCCTGGCTCTTATTGTGCCTTCGCAAAAAGCCCTCGCCAAAGAAAAGCATCACAGTCAAAATAGCTCCGTACAAGATAAACGAAGACCCCATAATTTCATGAGCTAGGCACTGGCCAAGATGATCTGCATGGCAGAACCCGGGGATAGTTATGGCTCCAAACACCATTTGGGTCCAGCCAACTAATGGCGTCAGTAGACCGACAATCAGGTGGGCAATCACCAGCACCCGACGGACTTTAGCCAGAAAGCCCTTGTTAATGTGCAACTTCAAGATGAGACCCAGCCCCAACTGGACGATTGTCACCAGCATCACTATGCCAGCAAACTTCGCGTGTATGTTGCCTGGCTCAAACTGACGGCCCTTGTGTGCGTGGCCCAGGAAATAGCCCACAATCGCGACACCTGCTCCAGTGACCTGCACTGGAACATGCCATCTACTTCTGGCAAGACCGCACACCATACCAGTGGGGAAGATAATACCAAACGCTAAGACCATCAGAAAAATGTGGCTCCACAGAATCGCGTCAATGGGCTCCGCAGTAGTATGCTCGCCCTCGGGCATGTCGGCATGATGCTCATGCCGCTTGAACAACACGTCCATTTGTGAATTTTGTCAGCCGGATACTTGGAACAGATTTGCTGGTTCCCAGAGGGTCGAGATCTAGAGGCTCGGTTAGGACTGTCCAAACTTGGGTACGTTGGTTTGGTGGAGCCTGCTCAAAATCTATTTTACCAGCCAATAGACGGGGAGGTATAAATCTTAAATTCAGCAGGCACGGGGCCGGGCTGAGCTTGAGCTTGTCGCGATCGCGACCGGCTCACGAATGTTACCAAATTTTAGCAGCCCAAAGCTCAAATTTGCATCTTTCGTCGGGTTGCCGATGAGCTAATGGGTCGATGGCCTGCATCTTCGTAACGTGGAGGGCCTCTGGAGGCACGTGCTGTAGGTACTGAAGAAAGCGCGTTCGTAACAGTTAGCTCAAAGCTTTCTACTTGGCCTCAATACGCAATTAGCCTGGAAAGAAAGGAGATTGCCTGAGCTAACATTTCTCTTTGAGCCGTTGTCGTTAGTTGTTCGATAAACCCAAACGAATCTTGTTTCTGGATTCTCCTTCGAGGCGCCCGGCTGATCTGAAGCTAGATCAAGCCATGAAGTGCTGTCTCATGGAATACCACTGACCTTGAAGATAGTGACTTCGAGAACTTGTACTACACTTAACTCAAAAAATTGCAGGTGACCTAGCCAGTAGATCCAGGATCATCGTGGGCTTATTGCCCTAGCCAAGTCAAGTCCCGTTTGGCATAAATGAACCCGATAGTAGACCAGAGTCATGGTTTAGCCAGCCTGGCTTTGCGATACGTTCTTTCAAGGGCAGCAGGCTGATCTAGATATCACTTTTGTACTGTTACAGTTGTTGGGGTAATTGCAAACAGCATGACGACTCTAAACAAACGGTTGGGCGATGGAAATGGGAAGGCTAGTTGTAGAAATTGTACCTACCTCCAGTTGTGGCTGATCTGAACTCTAGCAATGCCATTAGTTCCACTGGCAACTAAAAGTGAAGGATCTGTAAGTTGCCGGACCAGGGAGGCTAGAGAACAACGGTTCAAGCAACGATGCTCAGACACTCATGGTTATAGCCAATATTTCTATGTTTCTGTCAACAGCTCTGACCGAATTAGGGCTGAATAAACCGCCGCTGAAACAGCTGGCGGATGTACCGAAGGTAGTTGACCCGAAGAGTACCTAAACTGCGCGTACTAACAGCCGGCGGCTGTCTCTCAGGACTGGAGCTAATGTTCATTCACTACGGTGTTCTATTCTGTGCAGACCAGCGATCATGCCGGTTTCCCAGATCACAGTTGAGAGAACTAGCGATGAACGGGAAAGTTCGGGCATGTAAGAATGTGAGTGCGGGCTTTTCCACGGCGAGTCGTTTGCGTCCGGCCCGGCAGCCAGCGCCGGCTATCAAGAAAATCAGATGTTTTGCAATTAGGCATAATTCCCGATCGGGTAAATCAGTAAATTATCAGATTATCTTGCGGCTGGAGCTGCTTGAGATCTTAGTAGCAGTACTAAGAGAAACACCCTGGAAAAGCAATTCTTTTCAACATAGGGGGTTGGTTCAAAAAGCAATTTTGCATGCCGGGATGGTAGAATCAGTCTGGTGCGGCTGCTGGACATGACTCGAGGCAAGCTTGGAGGCTAGGACACACATTCGTGGCGCCACCTTTTGTCATCTTCACTGCTCGACCCTTAGCTTGGAAAGCTTGCAATGTTATGAGGTCGGTATTGATCTTCAATAAGCCCAGGCATAAGCCACTTGAATGGTGACTTCGCCGAGCGGTGAACCCTCCTAGAAAAAGCCCAATCCCTGCCTCAACATTCTTAGCTTCAGTGCAAGAGAGGCGCGGCCAAACAGCTTCATAAGCCAGTGCCGGCATTAACAGCTCAAATTCCGACAAAATTCGAGCTGCTAAAACTTAGACTGTTGCTGTGGGCCCGCTATACCTTTAAAAGAACGGGCCCCTGCCGTGATACTAAAGAGTCGGAAAGGATCCGCGCGCGTTGGAAGCAGTCATCGACAGGGTGACCGGTGCCGGAGTGCAGATCGGGCGTGCATCATGATTCACACAGGAGGAAAAAAAATTTCTCTGTCTGCGATCAGCATCCCGATATCGCTCCGCGCAGCAGCACCCATCGAAAAAAACAGCAGCATTACGCTTTGTCTACGCCTCAAAATGAAACCCACAGTCCTGAGCGCAACGTTACTGTCACCCGTGGGATCAGTAGATTGTAACCAGCGCCCAGCGGACTCCAGCCTGGCACGGTGGAAGCACAGGTTCGGTGGGCCAACACGCGTACCCTCTTCTTTCAATACTTGCTCTGCCCCACTGCGAGCCCTCCTCAAGTCACTCCGACTCACTCGGCGAGGTTGGCGGGAGAGAATATTTCACATGCGGCGACTGTAAAGTTGAAATTGCGTGCTCGACTTTTCATAACTATACGCAAAAACGATCTTATTTTCTCCCCGCGGGCCTACCACATCGCTTATCGATGGTACTCTTCAATAGCTAATTTTTCACCCACACTATTCAAAAAGAGCCCCAACCAGTTATTAGCGTCGGACTCCTAGGCTCGTCAACCGCCTCACAAAGGGCCCTATCTATGACTCTTTGTTGGCTGCCTAATAGTCAATTGACTCATGATGTAAGATTACTTTCTGGGATTCAGAATTCTGAATCTAGAAGGGAAAAAGTGTTAGGTAACAAGTACCGTACGCCTGCGCGAAAAATTTATGGGCCAACGACTGACGCAAAGCACAGCCAAGACTTGCTCGGAAACAGCAGAAAAGGTTCAGCTACGAGCTCATAACGCGGTGACACAGTTCTCCATGGAACCAAAAAAGGCGAGTGCTCACCCCCGTCCCCGATGTGTGGGTAGCCTACGTGATCAGAGAAATGACTGTATATACACTGCACTGTGAGATCAAAAAATTTTCCACTTTCCGAGGACGGGCAGCGGAGGGCAAAAAAAAGTTCCACGATCAAGGACAATAATCGATTTCGCCGATCTGCAATCTCGTCTCGCATATGTTTAGTCCCGCTCCGCTTGTCGCTTTTTTGACATTCTTCGGCAGCGGATCAAAGTCTCGTTTAGCTGCTCCCACTTGTTGGTTTCTCACCAGCTCTCCGGGGGGAGGGACCTCCCTTGCATAATCTACAACTACCCAATTCTGCTCAAGGAGCCCGGCACTGGCCGTCAGTTAGTCAGAGCAGCTCGGAAAAAAAAAAGCTGAGTCGTCTCTCTCTTGTCGGCTCAAATTGCACCCCGGTGGTTACAGCTGCTATATACCATTGTAGTCAATATTGAGTTTTCAGTATGCCCGCCAGTCTTTTTGTCACACACTATCTTCCTTTAATATAAAAAGAAGGACCTTCCCACCTCCCCTTCCCCTTGTCACTTTTCTTCTTGCATCCCTTCAATTACTTGTAGAGACAAACAAAGAAAGACTTAACAATGGTCCAACCATCTGAGCCCGAATTCCAGCAAGCTTACGATGAGCTATTGAGCACATTGACTGACTCCACTCTTTTCGAGAAGGAGCCCGAGCTCAAGAAGCTGATCCCCATTATCTCCATCCCTGAGCGAGTTCTTCAATTCCGAGTTGTCTGGGAGGACGATAACGGCATGATTCAGGTCAACAGGGGTTACAGAGTTCAATTCAACTCTGCTCTCGGTCCTTACAAGGGTGGTCTCCGATTCCACCCCACCGTCAACTTGTCCATCCTCAAGTTTTTGGGTTACGAGCAGATCTTCAAGAATGCCCTGACTGGCCTCTCAATGGGTGGTGGTAAGGGTGGTTCCGACTTCGACCCCAAGGGTAAGACCGACAGCGAGATCAGACGATTCTGCTACGCTTTCATGGCCGAGCTCTGCAAGCACATTGGTGCTGATACTGATGTCCCCGCTGGTGACATCAATGTTGGTGGCCGAGAGATTGGTTTCTTGTTCGGTGCCTACAAGAAGTACAGAAACAAGTTCGAGGGTGTCCTTACCGGTAAGGGCTTGAACTGGGGTGGATCTTTGATCCGACCTGAGGCCACCGGTTACGGTCTGGTTTACTACACCGAGGAGATGATCAAGTACGCTACCAGGGGCGCTGAGAGCTTCAAGGGCAAGAAGGTTGCCATCTCCGGTTCCGGTAACGTCGCTCAGTACGCTGCTCTCAAGGTTATTGAGCTCGGTGGTACCGTTGTTTCCCTTTCTGACTCCAAGGGTGCTCTGTTGGCCACTGCCGAGGAGGGTTTCACTCCGGAGGATATTTCCAACGTCATGAAGATCAAGGTTAGCCACGCTCCATTGACCACCTTGAACTCTGACGCTGCCAAGTTTAAGTTCATCGAGGGTGCTCGTCCATGGGTTCACGTTGGCAAGGTTGACGTTGCTCTGCCCTGTGCTACCCAGAACGAGGTCTCTGCCGAGGAGGCTCAGACTCTTTTGGACAATGGCTGCAAGTACTTGGCCGAGGGCTCTAACATGAGTTCCGACCTCGGTGCCATCGAGGTCTTCGAGAAGTCCAGGTTGGACGGTACTGCTCTGTGGTACGGTCCTGGTAAGGCTGCCAACGCCGGTGGTGTTGCCGTCAGTGGTCTGGAGATGGCTCAGAACTCCCAGAGAATCAAGTGGACCACCGAGGAGGTTGACGCTAAGCTCAAGGATATCATGGTCACCTGTTTCGACACTTGTGTCAAGACTGCCACCAGCTACTCCTCTGAGAAGGGCTCTGGCTTGCCTTCCTTGGTTAAGGGTGCCAACATCGCTGGTTTCGTGAAGGTCGCCCATGCCATGAAGGACCAAGGTGAGTTCTGGTAAGCTCGAAGCGTCAAACTGTAACGAAATATGAATTAGATTAGAATCTATAGACTACGCCTTTATGTTATTTTTGTATGATAGTTTCTGACTCAAAAGCGAAAGAATGCGAAAGCAGTATTGCTAAGTCAGCTAGACCTTGAAAGGATGAGCCTCGGTATTGAAGATGTAATCGTCCAGCGATATCACATCAGGCTCAGCGAAGAGTAAGTAGTAGTATTTGAGGGTTTCTGCCATCCAGAAGCTTTCAGCAGAGTTCATCAATAAAACAGACTGCGCCATTGGCTGGTCATTTGTGACGTCTCGAGCAGCACTGTAGCCCCTGACCTTACCATCCTTGTCCCGTACGCCTGTCAAGTTGGTAACGCTTTGGAACATCTGCCAGCCCTTGTCTTGCCATGATCGGTCGCCGGTGATTCTGTACATGTAAAAAACAGACTCAATGGCCTCCGGTCTCATGATGTATTTCGAGTCCATGTGTAATAAAGAGAGGGGCATATCATATGAGCCTGAAACTGGCCAGCGCGGCTTGCCGTTGGGATCTTTTTGTAAAGAAGTGCGTGGGAATGCAAACATGTCGTTACCAAGAACAGGGTCATCAGCTCTTTGCTTCTCTGTTTCAAAGTCGAACCGGCAGTCTTGAGGCGTAGCACCTTCCGGGCACCTTCTAACATGCATGGACTCGGGCATCACCCCAGTTCTAGTGATGTTGTACGACCATACACATCCCTCGGTCAGTTTTTTAGCCAGTTCAATGTCCTCCGGGCGGTTCAAAATTTTTCCACCCAGCCCAAACATTCCACCAGCAAAGCAGCCCAAATGAGACTGCTCATTTTGGTACTCAAACTCCCCGTCGCTGCGGAAAAGCCTGTTTCCAGCGAACAGAATATTGTCATTATTTTCAACGCGGGGCAAATAGATTAAATTCTTCTTGGCAGCGGTCACCATGTTCTCATAAAGCTCCTTGTACTGTGGAACGACTCCTCCCAGCAGCTGGTACTCCTTCATGTAATATTCATAGGTCGAGTCCGCAGAAGCTCCCAGCGTGAATTTCTGTGGGGAGGAGTTGGCTCCAACTTGAAGCTTGGTAGGGGTGCATCTGGCAAACTTATACCGCCCCCTCCCACTGTCAATCAGAACCAAATGGCTGTCAGTACCAACTTTGCCATTTTTAGTAGCGTCGGCTTCTGCTTTCTTAATATTGTCGGCAATCTCTGCTGCCATGACCGAGCTGGGCCGTTTGAATGTGCTTATGGTATCAAAGACATCAGTCATTTGCTCCGTCCCTGAATAGGTAATATTACACCCAGAGAGGTCAAGACTTTGCGGGAAAAGCCAGGGGATCGCAGTGCGCGGAGCTAGCTCATATATACTGTCCGTAATCCGGGCAACAGCGTCGTAATATGTGTCGTTACCGGTAATTTGAGCTAGCCGCGTGAACTCGACTAGCATTGAGCCTAGCTCGGCAAATGAGCTAGAAGTGCCTGCGCGTCGCTTTAAAAACGACTGAGAATCTTGCCAAAAGAAAAACGTCAATGGCATTCTGTTCGGCGTGTCAAAGGCACCCATCAAGTTATCTGCCAACTCCACAGCTTTGTCAAGAAGTGCAGTTTCTTTACCACCTGTCAAGTCATAGGCAGAGATCATTCCGCCCAAATACCGAATTGTTGTCTCAAAGAGTGGTATGGTTGTCCGATACGTACTATGGAAATCAATGTCCTTGATATACTGCACTGCATCGTCAAACTCCTTGTCCAAGCCCATAATCTTCACAGTGTCAAGAGCGTCTACCATAGTAGCAGCCCATGCCAGAAATGGCTGGAAGCCTCGCTCGCTCACAGGCTTAATTTCATCCATACCCCATGCATGCTCTCGATACTGATTCCACGAGGTTACAAACACCTTCTTAACTTCACCAAGCCTGTTTAGACGCTCCCGCTTTTCTTGTGAGGTCTCTTCAAACTTGGCAGCTTGGATCTGTGGTATCATCCTCTTGGCAGGTTTTGGTGGTAGTCTAATTAGAGTATCTAAGGGGTATTTTTCTTTTCTTGGCGAAGTGTATCTGCTCAAAATGGGGCCCGTCTTGTCGGACCGAGCATAGCCTCCTCCAGATGTGATAATTTCATAGGGGCTGATGTTTTCATGAGGTTCAGCGGGTGAACTAGAGGGACTCGCTGCAGGTGCCTCAGCATTAGACAGCTTCTCTTGGAATGCTGGGTTCTGCTGCTGCTGTTGTTGATGCTGCTGGTGCTCTTGGTGCTCGATAGTCGGCGTGGGGACATGAGCAGGTCCATTTGCATGCTTCTCACCCTTTATACGCAATCTATACCTTTCTTCTTGGCCTGCACCACCCAATCCTTCCAGTTGGTCATCACCATCAGCTCTTATCTTTGGCTTGGACGTAATAGAGTCCGCCATTTCATTTTCATTGCTGCCTGCAGCATCATTTTTCCGTCCAAAACTCTCCTCTGCAGCTCCTACCGGCTTCTCCTCGACCTTTACACTGGTTTCGTCGCTTGATCTCAAGCTGTAAACATAGAGAAACAGAACAAAGAATGCTATAATTGCCAGGTGCGCCCTATTGCGCCGTAGCTTGTGCGATATTGGCGCAGCAGCCATTGAAGCTTGTGGCTTTTTCTCTCCCTCAGAGTATTTCTTCTTTGCTAGCAGAAATGACTAGTGTTGGCAAAAGGGCTCACAATGGTTCTTCGTGGAGTCTCCAAGACACCTCGGACGTACTCGATGATCAGCCTTGGAGGCCGATGTCCTAAATTGGCTGCTGCATGAAAAACAGCGCGCGGTCAATTTGATCAAAGGCGTGGGTGTCTCTATCGATGCGTAGGTTAATCGCTGCGCGACTTGAGTGGAACTTTCAGGCGATGACGCAAGCGACCACTGTGCGGGACCGAGATGGGCCCAAATTAGTGAGTTAAGGTTCGACTCGTTTTCAGGCTACCTACGCTGCTGACGCTTTAGAAAGCGAGATGGGCTGAACCTTATTCTGGAAATGTACCGTCTATAATGGCGTATTACGGCACTTGAGCACAATGGAGTTTCTTTCCTGCTGAGTGCAACAGTCACTGAAAGCTAGCCAACGAGCGAAGCAGTTGAGTCAGTACATGACTTCTGGCCCGAGTGTGCTCACGTGCGCGGCTTTGCCTGGTGAAGAGTGAACCTGGAACTCAATGGGTCCAGGGCTATCTCGATCACGATCAGTCCCCGCCCAGCAGCCAAACCCCGATCTCAAATGCCGACTGTTGAGTACGTGGCTATCATGGATATGAGGGCCAGATGAATATAAAAAGGACCTTCTAGCTTCTCATTTCAACCTGTTCTCATTTCAATCTGTCAAAAACGATGGTCTACAAGGAGATCTTATTCATAGGTGCACTGGCTGCACTGTACTTTGCGCTACCTTCCACACCGGTCTACCAGTACGAAGATGTTCGTAAGCTCGTGGCAAATCCTGACCCCTCAGTGGTGCTTGTTGACGTTCGCGAGCGTAGTGAGTTCAGTAGCGGCCACATTCCAACTGCGATAAATGTGCCCTTATCTACTCGGGGGCTAGGGTTGTCGGAGGAAGACTTCGGGGCCAAATTTGGGTTTGAAAAGCCGTCTAAAGAAAAGCTGTTGGTATTTTACTGTGCTAGTGGTGGTCGAAGTACCATTGCCGAAAAGATGGCTCATTATCAGGGCTACAAGCGGTAAGCTTTTCTCTGTGCCTGCTTGGTTTTGCTTGGTTTTGCATTGCTACGTGCTAGCTGATTTGGCAAAAATCTAACCACTGATCATAGGCGTGCAAATTATCGTCCATCCTGGGCAGATTGGATATCTCGCGAAGACTCAAGACCTGGCTGGCAGGCAACTGAATAGTCTAGGATTATACCTAGTGTTTCATGAGTATCACCTTCCCTCGGCCTAACACTTGGACGTCGCCATTCACTGGAAGTACTCCCAATTTGTAACGCTTTGTAATTGTACATCAAGATAAGAACATACGTGCCTTCGGGGTGAAGCTCACAGGGTGTATGGATAGATAGATAACTGAGTTCGTAGTGAAACTTTGGCAATAAGAAGCTGCTCTAGAACAGCTCCACCCCACAAGAGTCATGCAGAAGCATTTTTTCCGGAAGGCCCTGAGTGGGGCATATAATCCGCGGGGTAAGCTGGGCTGGGGCATGGGGTGTAGTCGCTGTCTAGTTGCCCGGATCGCGTTCTCCACACCACTCGGGCCGGATTCGCACAGCTATCAATCGAGCTAATAGTGTTCTCGTGATCTTAGGGAGGGCGTACCCCCACGGCCCTTTTTGCAAGCTCGATCAAAAGCTAAGTCTAAGTGTTAGCGTATGGACGAACAGTTGTGAGTGGCTCAAGTGTGTGCGGATCGATCGACCCCCACAAAATGCATCGGGTGTGGGATGCGTGGGGTTGCCGGCTGCCAATGGAAAAGTCACTTCATATTCCCTCCTGAGCATCCATCCGCATATAAAAGCATTTCGTTTCCCCCCCCCTTTTTCTTCTCGCTTTCCCCAAGCTTCTTTTCAAGTTCTTCTCAAAAGTTAAACAAGAGTCTTCTCTTTTGTGTTTTAGCAGCTTCACTATCACAAATTACACAAACGCAACAATGGTTTCTGTCAAGCCTCAGGTCATCTTACTCGGTAAGATCAACTTCGCCCAAAAGGAATGGGAGGCTCTGTCCGATGTTGCTGAGATCTACGAGTGTTTCCCCACCACCAGGGAGAAGTTCTTTGAGCTCGTCAACAAATTGGACAACTTTGTCGCCATGTACTTGACTTTCCCCGGATGGAAGGCTGTCGATGGCTTCGACGAGACCTTCCTCAAGAAACTCCCCAAGACTTTCAAGTACATCTGCAGCTTCGGTGCCGGCTACGACATGCTGAACCCCCAGGAGCTCAAGTCATATGGAATTGAGGTCTCCCACACCCCAGACCCAGTGGCTTCCGCTACTGCTGACACAGCTTTCTACCTGATCTTGGGATCAATCCGAAACTTCAACAGATTGGCCTCAGAGCTCCGAAAGGGCAACTGGTGCAACACCACCGCTGAGGCTCATGACCCCAAGGGTAAGACTCTCGGTATTGTTGGTATGGGTGGAATTGGTAAGAAGGTCAGGGATCGTGCTATCCCATTCGGATTCAACGTGGTCTACCATAATAACACCCCCTTGCCCGAGTCCCAGGCTGGCCCTGCCAAATATGTCTCCTTTGACGAGCTTCTGGCTACTTCAGACGTGATCTCGCTCAACCTGCCATTGAACAAGTACACCAGACACATTGTCAACGCCGACGCTATTGCCAAGTGCAAGGACGGTGTTATCTTCGTCAACACTGCCCGTGGTCCCGTCATTGATGAGGCTGCTCTTGTTGATGCCCTCGAGTCTGGTAAGGTCCGATCTGCTGGTCTGGATGTCTTTGAAGAAGAGCCCAAGATCCACCCTGGCTTGCTCAAGAGAGACGATGTCCTGCTGCTGCCTCATGTTGGTACTCATACCGTCGAGACTAGAAAGGATATGGAGGAGACCGTCCTCAATAATATCAGGTCTGCAATCACTGATGGGAAGCTTATCAACTTGATTCCAGAGATGAAGAAGTAGAAAATAAAACAAAACAAGAACAAAGGATCATCGCTGTAATTGCATTTGGGAACTTCGTTCTTTCAGGTTAATATTCCTATTTATATTCGATCAGTTCATTTTTTTCCTTTTTTATAGCTGGAGTAACGTTCACAGTTACCGTGTGTGCGAAGCCTCAAACCCGGCTTATAACTAACTCAACAATAGACCGCTACTGCCCTTTGGTATGTCAAGTTGAGAGTACTTTGACCGAGGATGCCAGTCACTATGCAAGGCGGGCATGCTGAGGCACTCCCCTTGCCCGGACTTTGCGACGAACGACGTTCAATGGTTACCAAACTGCACCAAAAGTTGCCAGTTGGCGACTAGCATTTTTGAAACATGAATCAATAAAACCTCGGGCCAGCATTCTCTATACCCAAGTCCGGTGCACCTGAAGGCACTAGCCTCTGTCAGACCAACATCATTGGCTGCTCATGTAGGAGCACATTGTAACGGTGCGTAATTGAGCTCCTGTGCGAGATCAGAGATAAGTTAAGCTGTACTGATGCTTGGGCTGCTTGGGCTAAATTAACGCGGCGTGCGCAGTACTGTTAACTGTTAATTATAGCTCTGCACCTATTCTATAGAAAACTACTGCTGCATTCTGCCGTGTAGACAGATGCACACTTTGGTAAGAGGGGCTTGATGACAGGGCTGATATCATAATAATGGGGGCAGTGCTGCAGAACAACACCTCTTGGAGCCGCAGCGAACGATACCGAGGGGAACGTGATTAGGCCATTCCGAGCCTCCAATTGTGTTGAGATTATGGTTGTGTCTGCGTAAGACAGTACCAGCCGCCAGATGAGGCGTGTCACCAGATAACCTCCAAATGTGAAGGTTTGTGGCTGAGGCATGCCCAGAATTCGGATGGCAGTTGAGGTGGTGCGGCTGAGGGACGCGCGGATCAATGACATATGCATACCACGAACTGCATATCTGCGTGGACAAATTGTGAAGCCAGGGGTAAAGTGATCGACGCCCTGCTTGAAACGCAGCCATTTTTAGCCCCCTGTGCAGCTTCTCTATTTTTAGCCTTTAAACTCGGTGGCTAAGTAAAAAAAATAATGTGGGTGGCTGATTACATGACCGCGTTGACGTTAAATTTATTCTTAGCAGTTTCTGGGTGCTTCCGATCTTGCGTTTTCCCACACAAACCTAATTTGTTCCGTTTCAAGCTATAAATACACATCGCGCTCCAGCTTGCTTCTTCTTTCTGGTCTCTCACAAACGCTTTATTACTTCCCGTCTGGCCGACTTTTTACTATACACACACAAATCTCTTGTAGAACACAAAGAAGAGCTCACAATCACAATCAGAGCAAAAATGATGTCTATGGTCATTACTGAGCAGCAGCAGCAGCTTCCAGCTTTCAAGGTGGCACCTTCGAGCCCCAGAACACACATGAAGGAACCCTTGCTCTTTCACCCATCACTGATCCCCGCATACGTGCAAGAGAATCTGCCTCAGGGCTACCATGCTCGTCCGCTGATGGCATCCGACTACGACCGGGGCGTGTTGGACGTGCTGCGAGTGCTGACCACCGTGGGCGATATCTCACGCGAACAATTTTACGCACAGTTTGACTACTGGAGAAGGCGCAACGACACATACTTCAACATGGTGATTCTCAATGGGCAGGACAAGGTTGTTGCCGTGGGCACTATTGTCGTTGAACGCAAGCTGATTCACGACTGTGGTCTAGTGGGTCATATTGAGGATATCGCCGTTGCACAGTCCGAACAAGGAAAGAAGCTCGGCCTTAGGCTGATCCATGCGCTTACCGATATAGGCAAGAACGCTGGCGCATACAAGGTGATTTTGGACTGCTCGGAGCACAATGTGGCCTTTTACGAGAAGTGCGGCTACGTTAAGGCTGGTACCCAGATGTCTATCAAGTTCAACGAGCCTTCAAAGCCTTCTCTGTAATTTAGTCTCTTCTTGGCCCTGTCTTCCTGGAGAAGACCGACCACTTTTTGGTGGCCAAGATAGCAACAAGACTTCTATGGAGCGCCGAGTACGTGGACCGTCTCGGCTTGATGTCTGCTCTATGGACCGGTCATTTCCACTCATTTGCATCATACTAGTCACGTCGTGGAACGATAGAGGCAACGCACCCATCTTGCATTTAGTAGTTCGGAAGCACTTGCAGCTTCGGAGGTATCCCAGCCTTTGCATTCAAGTAATGTCAAACGGCCCCTTAATTTATATAACTGACATATGTATTCCTGTTCAATTATTTTTTTTTATCATGCGAGCTCATTGTTTCGCCATATAAAGTGTGCATGCCTAATTTATGATTATTATAACGCTGGCACACAATTTAACCCGTGACGTAAAAAATATTTGCCCAAGCCGAGCCGTGATCAGCTTAGTTTGAAAGCACAGCATCGAAAGCAGGTCAAGACTTGGGACACCGAAGCAATGAGCGGATAGTCAGGGTCCATTCCAGGGATCTCCATCAGCGATAAGAAAGCCTCAGTGGGTACGATATCGGGCAGCGGATGGGACCTGCCCCTGATCGACGGTTACAACGATGAGTGTGTTACATTTGTGGGGACCTCCAAATGTTACATAGAGCTGCAAAGTGATATTGGGGTTGGGGCCTGCAGATCCCCGGATTTTTATGCTCTCTCTTCATTTTGTACCATCTCTTAACGTGGCTGTGACACCATGAACCGGCTACCTGTACCTGGCCCTAGTCGGCTGTCAAATTACTCTACAGGAGGAAGCAGGTCTGGTGCAAGGTCTACTACTACAAGAAGTGTCTCAGGTCCTACGACCTCAGTGGCTATTCCAGACACTGTGATTTGCACACTTTCTGAGGGTAGAACTGCCGCCACGGTGGTAGGGCTCAGCATCATTTTGCCCCATACCAATGAGTGCATTTTGTCAAACATAACTGACAGCCAGACTTATATACGCACGCTGAGCAAGATGGCAGTGTACGAGCCGACTCATGTGGTTCTGCCGGTTACAGAGTCGGGCACAACACGGTCCAGGTTGTTCCTTTTTGTCGAGTCTACTTTCCCTGAGGCAAAAATGGTTTTGCTACCACGGAACAAGTTTGATGATATTACTGGGTTGGAGATGCTAGAGAGGATGGCCCTACCATCTGAGGTTGACAACCTCAAGTTTGTACTTACCGACAAGTTTTTCACGGTCTGTTCATTTGCAGCTGGAATCAGTTTTGCGCAGTCTCATAATAGCCTGGCAGCTGCAGCCTCAACTTCAGGTTCATCTGGGTTTTTGCGGATCCGCTATGAGGCCAGCGAGGGGAGCATGATGATTGATTCAAGAACTCTCAAGTCATTGGAGATTATGCAGAACTGCTTAGACAGTTCTGGAGTGTCGCTTTTCAAAGTGATGAACCATACCAGTACTCCCATGGGTGCCCGTATGCTCAAATCAAATGTCCTGCAACCCCTGACAGACATCAATGCAATCAATTTGAGGCTCGACGCTGTTCAGGAATTACAGTCAAAGGAGTACCTTGCTCTGGAGTGTAAAACAGTTCTGAAATCCTTTGGCGACTTTGATCGTTCTTTGACTATATTGCTGAGGTATCATTCAACCAGTCAGGGGGATGATCAAGACTACTCCTTTGACTCTAGCTCTGGCTCTACTCCGGCCGAATCTCCATCTCCCAGGGGACTCCCCTCTGCCGCAACATCTTTCCAGCAGATCAACGCCATTTTAGCGCTCAAAGCTCAACTGAGAGGTATACAGGAACTATGCACCCTTTTGGAGGATTCGACTGGTGCTCTTTTGGTAGGTATCAAAGATGCTATGCTGCAGAGCACATCAGTGACAGAGATACTTGCCCTTATTAACTCAATGATCAATGAGGACTGCAAGTTTGCAAAGAGTGCCTTGGAGTTAAGAAACCAAACATCTTATGCAATCAAGTCCGGCTCCAATGGATTTTTGGATGTCTCCCGCCAGATTTACCAAGAAATCAATGAGAAGGTTACAGAGATTGTTGAGGAATTGCAACAGGAGCATCATTTGGATGTACTGCCTGTCTTTGATGCCAAGCGCGGATACACTCTCCGCGTGCCATCCAAGGGTCAAATCATTGATGAGTTGCCCGAGTCTTTTATCAACAAAATGACCAGGGGTCGTTATATTGAGTTCACCACCATGCAGCTCATCAAGTACAGCTCTAGAATGAAAGAGATTACCTCTGAGATTATGATTCTCAGCGACAAGATTGCCGACTCTCTCATTCACAGTATTTGTCACCATATCCCCGAGCTGTTCCAAGTAGCAGAGCCTGTTGCCCTGTTGGATATGCATCTTTCATTGGCAGCGCTGGCCAGCTGCGTTGAAGGAGGTAACTACGTTAGGCCAACGTTTGGTGACAAGCTTGCCATCAAGGCGGGCCGGCATCCTATCTTAGAAAGGCCACTTTCTTCTTCCTCTTCCAACGGCGGCGGTCAAGCTGACCCGGAGAGGCCGTTTGTGCCCAATGACACCTATGCCAGCGAGGATACTGCTCGGGTCCATATCATCACTGGGGCAAACATGAGCGGGAAGTCTGTGTACCTTCGCCAGGTAGCTCTGCTGAATATCATGGCTCAGACTGGCTCATTTGTTCCCGCTGACTATGCGCAGTTCCCCATCTACTCATGTTTATTTGCGCGCATTTGCAACGACAACCTTGATATGATGACCGCGTCAACTTTCTCTTATGAAATGAAGGAGACCGCTTATTTTATCCGGCACATTCAACCGCCGCTGACTCTGATGATTATTGACGAGCTGGGTAGAGGCTCCAGTGTAAGTGACGGCTACGCCATTTCTGTTGCGGTAACTGAGTACCTTATCAGCCAGAGGACGGCTCATGTGTTTATGTGTACCCATTTCCATGATATACCAAAAACGTTTGCAGTCTACCCTGGGGTGCTGAGCCTGCATATGAAGGTTGATATTGAGGATAAAAGTCTGGTCATGTACTACAAAACTACTCCTGATTCTGAGTCTGAGGGTAACACTGTGGAAAGCATGAGGAACTCGGCTTATGGCCTCAAACTTGCATCTTCATTACCGCTGCCAGACAGCTTTTTGATAGCTTCCACTGAAATCTTTGAGAATCTCATGGCCCAAGGGATCAGCCGCCAGAACGTCATTGACAGCGCTTCAACTCGGAAACTGGAGCAAAGGAAGCTGGTGCTTGAACTCGCGGAGTCTCTGCATAACCTGAAGCTGTCAGAAAGCCAGCTTGATAACAAAACTCAGCTGAAGCTCATGAACCAACTACGGGCCAAGTTCATCCAAGCAATGCATCAAACGACCAAGTAGGTAGAAGTAGAATACCTTGCAATATCAGCTATATTAATATATTCAAAGCTATAACGTTATGACTTCAAGTCTTTTACGAGCACGAAGAGAGAATTGTTCGGTGTAAGCTGACTCCTATTTGGCTCTGTTCTTACAAAATAAGAAGCAAACGGAAAATGGGAATGTCGAAAAAGCACAATTTACAGGTGGCCCTTGGTCATGACGGGCCAGGAGTACTTCTCGTCCACATTCCTCACATAGTTTCTATCTGACAAGAACTTGTTCAGAGATTCCGGGCCTCTCGAGCCGTAAGGGTATGACTCCAGGTTGATTTCATCAGGGTGCTGCTCAATGAAGTGGAGCAATGGGGTGAAGATCTTCCATGAAACGTCAAGCTCGTCGTCACGAACAAAGTTGGAATGGTTGCCCTTGAGACAGTCCAGGATAAGGGACTCGTAAGCCTCGGGGATAATCACATCGGAATACCTTCTGGAGTATGTCAGGTCCAAATCGGTAACAACAGTTCGTTGGTTCATTCCTGGGAACTTTGCGTTGAGCTTCAAGTAAATAGCCTCATGGGGCTGGACTCGAATAACGAGTTCATTTCTGGAAACATCCTCCCCGATCCCGGCACCGGCAGGGACATCCTTGAACTGGATTCTGATCTCCACCTTACCCTCGTCAAGAGCCTTACCCGCTCTGAGAACAAAGGGAACACCTGCCCATCGCTCGTTCTCAACCTCCAACTGCATGGCAGCGAAGGTAACGGCCTTGGAGCCCTTGTTGACAGTCTCGTCGTCAATGTAAGCGGGCTTGCTGCCATCCTCAGACTTGCCATACTGACCAAGAACGGCGTTCTTAATATCAATTGGCTTGATAGCCTTCAGGAATCGCACCTTTTCGTCTCTGATAGCCTCAGGGCTGAACGTGACAGGTCGCTCCATACCAAGAAGGGACAACACCTGGAGCAAGTGGTTTTGCATAACATCTCGAATGATACCGATATCATCAAAGTATCCACCTCTACCCTCAGTGCCAAAGGGCTCCTTGAAGGAGATCTGTACACAAGCAATGTTCTCCTTGTTCCACCCTGCAGTGATAAACTGGTTGGTGAACCTGACAATCAGCAAGTTCTTGACCATCTCCTTGCCTAGGTAGTGGTCGATACGGTAAACCTCCGACTCGCTCCAGTTGGGCGCAATCTCCTGTTGCAGCTGCCTTGAAGTCTCCAAGTCCCTACCAAACGGCTTCTCAATGATGATCCTAGCCGACCCTTCATCACCAGGGTAGCAACAATTCTTGATGTTGTCAGACACCTCGCCGAACACCGAGGGCGGCAATGCTAGGTAAAACAATCTGTTGCGGGAGAACCCCTTGTCAACCCACTCCTGCTCCAAGTCGGTAATGTGCTTGTGCAAGTCATCGAACCCTTCTTGCTTGTCATACTGTCCAGAAACATAGGTACACATCTGCTTGAACTCATCGACCCTAGTGTCGGAGATAGGAGGGAAGTGACTGGAAAGCCGCTCCAGAAACTCCTCATGGTCCATCTTGGTCCTGGCATAGCCGACAATCTTGGTATGGTCAGGCAAGAGGTTATGAACGAACTAAAACTGGTTAATATCTTGTCAATTGACCTAAAAAGGGGGGAGCAAAAGAGCCGGGGGTCCCCTTGTCCACCACGATGAAAACAAGTAGCAAAGAAGACAAAATAGGGCTCAACATACCAATTGGAACAATGCTGGGAACTAGAACAAAAGCAGTTAGTACGTGGTCCATTCTTGGCACCTTGTGACCCTCCACATGGTACCATTTTTGCTGTCGGCTTTAACTTACCGTCTTCTTCTTTGCGAGATCTCCGGAAGCACCGAACACCACAATTACGGCATTGTTCATGAACTTTCCATCGTCGCCGGGGGCGGGCTTACGGGCTTCTTCGTTTGACATGATTTATCCCAAGAGTACAAGTATCTTCTTCAAGCGCACTTCCAGAAATAAAGGAAGAAGGAGAGACAACAAAAAATCCTGTTTCAAAATGAGGAAGGTTGCGAAAGCGGCAATTGACCGTTGAATCAGAGAGGAATCAAATCTGGGCCTAACTGTAGAATATTACTGGCAGTGGTGGAAGAGCCTGGGGGATGTGGGCACAGAAGGACCAGACTGTGGTTACGATCGCTTAGACCTTGGGCGGTGAATTGCCGATTAGAAATGCACCTCAATAGCAAAGCAGTTAGTTAATCAGGCTCACAGTCTTCTAACTGTCTCTTGTTCGAGAACTTTGTAATGATCTAATCGCTTGCATTTACTGAGCGCTGCTTAGATAATTTGTGCACAGCATTTCTACAGTGAATGACCTCAGATAGCAGCAGAGCGGGCAGCGGGCGCCAGGCAGAAAGATCACGGGCTCACGAAAGTCATCTCCGTAACCGTTGCAAGTATCAGCTGTGACTGGTCTAGGCCCCGGCCCGGGTTCCATGGAAATTGATGTTGAGACACAATTGATGCGCATTTCCCAAATGAGATCGTGACAATATGAGCAGCTGCTGTGACCTAAGAAGAACGGCTATGTATGGCTCTTACAACTGTACCTACTCAATATCTGCTCGAGAGTTCTTCTGATGCTCGAATGAAGCAGAGCTCCGCCGAGGATGGGTACTAATTTGGCTAGAGCACAGGTGCACAAGGCTAGTAATTGGCTTTGTCGAGCTTCCACTGTGGAACTCAGCCTGATCCGGGACTTGGGGCAAATTGCCAAATTACTCACGTGCGTTCTTTACCTCTTCAACTTGATTTTCACCGCTCGCGGGTCGCTTTGGTCCGATCTATTGGTCGTAATCATGCAGTCTCGGCTCGTGCCTCTCGGATGTCTTCCTCGGCACCCCCGGCCCAGAATTAAATTTGGCTAGCCTCACATTTGATATGGTAGATTTACTAACGTGGCTCTCCAGGAACCATCCCCACCACTTTCTCTTAATCAGGCAAAACCTGTATTCGCTTGCATTTATCGTAAGAGTGGGGGTCCATTAAGAGGTGTCATTCAGAGTTAATGCCAGTGAGAATAGTAACTTCAGAGTCCGTGAGATCTCACTAAAGTGGAATTATGGACTCACCCGTCTACAGCCGAACGCACTAGCAACATCTACAATTATGCTGGCCTTACCCCCTGAAAGTATTCTGAATCAAGGTTTCTGCAAATAAAAGTGACAATGTTCATTGATGTCTTTTGTGTTGTATGGCATAAATAAATAATAAGAACCCTTTACCATTTGGTCCCAATAGAAACAGCAGCGGCAGGGGTGTCAGCATACTGTTCTTCTAGTGGCTTGACTTCTTGGAAGGTGGCCTTCACGAGCCAATCTCTATATCGCTCCATGTCCCAGTTTTTGAGTAGCCATTCTCTGACTTGGCGTCGGTCAATTTCATGCTGCTTCAATCCACCGTAAATAGCCTCAAGCTGATCCCTCCAGTCCTTCTCGGATATTCCCTCCGGTTTGCCAATCAGACCACCGCCGTTGATGCAGCCTCCTGGACATGCCATAACCTCGACGTAATCCCACGCGGGGAGCGACCAGTTTGCTGCTGCGCGTCGGGCGTTCCTGATCTTTGAGGGTTTGAGCTTGCGCACCAGGTTTTGAATGTTCCTGAACCCATAAATTCGAGCGCCACGGAAAAGCACTTCGCCGTTACTTTCTCGTACCACGGCAAATTCGAGCTGATCTGAGTTTTTACCCGGGGTCACTTCTACCCGCGTCGGCTCGGACTGATCCGACCGTACAGTTTTTATAATGTAGTCCATATACCCGCCTGACGAGCTTCCCTCATGCGATAGCCATTGGTCGTTACAAGGCCAGTTTTTCGGAGCAAGACTTTCATTTTGGTTTTCTCCCTCGGGACCAGTATCCTCCAAAGCTTCAAACGACAACCCCTGATCCAGCAGCAGCTGTATGATTTCCTTGGCCGTGATCACGCAGTCCACCTCTCGAGAGCCATCAACCTCAAACTCTGGACGAGATGCTTCCAGTTTCTTGTCAAAACACGGCATTATGCTAAGATGATAAATATGCTTTTTGCAGACCCCATGGTCCTTTGAAACCAGCTCCTTGAGAAGGGTCCCTGTGATTTGCTGTGGCGACTTCACATTCGACAAATGTGGTATAACGTATGGATGTGTCTTTTCAACATAGCAGGTCCACCCAGGACAACTGCTAGACAAGATGGGACCCTTTCGTCCTGTTTTCTTGCCGATATCAACTTCACTTGCTCCGAATTCTAACGCAATCTCTCTGCCCACCTCTAAGCCTACCACGTACTTGAACCCGAGCATTTTTACCAAAAGATGCCGTAACTTCAGATCCACTTGCTCCACAGTGATGTTATATGCTGCAGCAAGTGAAACTCGTGCTTGATGGCTGATAGATGCCACAAAGATCATCTTTTCATCCCTGTTGTTGAGCGCATTCAGCAGCTCGGTATGGCTTTGCATCGATACCAACACACTCTCAGCTGAAGTTATACACCCGCTGCAAGCTAGACAGTCCGACAAGTTGATCTGTGCGGCTTTCAAACTTGTACTTGCGCCATCTTTGCCAACCTCTATAGGTGCACCGTCACCTCCAATCTGGATATCCGCCCGCCCACTATCATTGGTTTTTTCAACTTCAACCGGCTTGATGCACGCTACACCCGGTGTAATGAAGTCATTAAGGTCGTCCGCAGAGAGTATAGCGCTCATGCTCGTACTACTAATGTACGAAAAATGACCAATATCAAGAGACTACTTCCCTGCTTGGCCCTTTTTTAACTTCTGTCTCTATTCGACGCCTTGGTAGTTACAATACTTGGTTTGGAGAAATGTGTGAAAAAAAAAATCTGGCGATAAAATTAAATGCGGCCGAATTGCTTTATCGGCAAGGTCCGCTAAGAATTTATCATTCTATTTCTAATCACGCTGAGAGGCCGATTAGCAGCTGCCTGCACGTGAATGCTTGACCAGCAGTGGTACGTACTAAGATCGCGACAAATTTGTATAACCGTAGGTGAGCGATGTAAATTCAGGATTGAGTCTCTCTATACCCTCAGATGACCTTGACATGAGCGAAAGCAGGGGTAGGCAGCGGGATTACAAGGACCGACACCGTCATGTTGCACCCAAGGATGTTGAATTAGATGGCAGCCCTTCATCTACAACTCGCATTGTTTCTTTTCGAGATCGATCCAAGTCACCTCAGGGCTCACGGGGGTCCTCCAGGCCAGGACTGTCTGACCCAAGTAAATCAAAAGATGTTGCACCATCAGGGAGTGATGACCAGGAAACGATAGCTCAAAAGGCAACAGGAGAAAAGGAGAAGTCACATAAGCCGGGTTCAGAGCCGGCGGTTGACATTCAGCAAGATAGCAGCACGGCTACTGGTTCAGAAGGGCTCATCGATGAAGATGCCATGCTAAAAATGATGGGCATCTCCTCCTTTGGGACGACTAAGAACAAAAAAGTCGAGGGGACAAACGTCAGCGGAGTTGCCAAGCCCAAGGCAAGTCAGTTCAGGCAGTACATGAATAGAGAGAAGGGATTCAATCGGCCCTTATCGCCTCCTCCCAGTGATAGGAAAAAGTAGTCAGAATGTGGATCTTGCCATTGATCCGGGGATCTAAGTTGATCTTTCGAGATCTCCAGCACGTCCATCTTCCCCTTATGTATTTATTATAACAACAAATTTGCCCCAAAATTATCACAGTATCTTTACCTCGAGAAGCATCCTACCTGTGGCGTAAAAGCAAGCATGTCGTCACAACTGTGCGGGCACCTGAAAAGTGTAGCTGCAGGGGAAACGGAACTGGACCCCATTGTACTGGAAAGTAGCCCCGTCATTGACAAAGAAGTGGCAAGCCTGGTGATCTCGCTAATACCCCGATACCCACATGTCCTAGTCACGTACCTCGACTCCGTGTTGACGGGTTTAACTTTCGAGCAAGTGCTCACGTTGGTCTCAGTAGATCAGATTCTGGAGGGGTTAGATAGCCACCTTGCTGAGTTGGAACTATTATGCATTGATCTTGTTGCCAAAGCAGACCCGCCTGACCTTATTGCGAATACTCCATTGGTGGAAGCATTACTGAAAAAGGGGAGCTCAAAGGACGAGTCGGACATGGTGGCAACGCGTAGCTTGCAGACGTTAGAGAAGCTGGCTAGTCCGCGGAACAGAGGTGGTAGTAGCAGTGGCGAGCTGATAAATAGACGGCTGCTAACTGCTGACTGTTTGAAGATACTCAAAGAGATGAAGGATTCGCCGAACGGGACTGTGCAAAGCCGGTATCTGTCACTGATTGTAACACTTGACAATGTTCCGCAAGAGATGCTAGAGGTGCCACTGGCACCTTCTGATATTTTGCTACTGCTGGTACAAATTATGTTCTACCGGGCGCTGGTTCTAAAGGGTAAGCCGGTCTCTGAGGAGGTGATAGCTTCTATTGTCCAACTTCTGGACGAGTCGCATCCGGACTCGTCATTTGTCAAGGGAGAAGTATGCCAGTTTGTGGGTGCGCTCTCAATAAGACCCGAGGTCTTTGAGCCATATGACAAAAAATTCAGCATTGTGAACAGAGATAACGCGATCTTAGCCAACATTAACCCGCAGTATTTGGCAGATGAGCACCCACAACTTCTCAAGGAGCTGCCCATTTCCGTGCGATACCTTTCAGCCATTCAAAATCTGTGCAGCAATAAGAAAACATTTGAACTTCTGGATATAAGACCAGTTCAAATATCACAAATGGCAATGCCGGAGATGCTCTCGATATTAATTGTGCTAGCAAGGTCTGATTGGGGTCGCAAATGGGTACTTGCGTCTTCCGACATTATGCAAGAACTGTTGAACAAGGAAGTCACTGAGCCGCAAATAGCTCGCAGCCTGGGTGATGTCCTCGAAGATCTTATCAGAGAGCCAGTATCGCCATGGCGAAATAAGGTACTCAAAAAGATCGGTGAGCTGATGGGCCGTCACGAGGTCCAGGCTTTGGTTGAAGAAAGCGCTGGCTAATCAACATGAGCTTCACTTGTAAATAGCGTCTTTGTGCAGTTTCCATAGCTCTTCATGCACATTCTTGAGCTGATCGTACTGGGCGTACATTCTACCCAGGTCAGACTCCAGGGTTTTCACTTTACCCTGGAGGCTATTATCATTGGCGAGAATCTGGTTCAACTCCCCGACATAGTCATCCTCCTCATTTTCATTCTCCGTTTCCTCGCTGAATGGTGCATCTTCCAAGGTAATAAATATTTCATGCTCGTTTTGTTTCAGAGCCCGCTTCAGTTGGGGCAAGTGGCTCACTCCCTGGGCTGGTTTCTGGCCCTTCTCACGAACAAACAGTTTGACCGCACTGATCACACCCTTGTGTGGTTTGAAACGTTTCTTAATCTGGCCCGTGGCAACGTCCCACGAGATGACTTTTCCCTGTTCGTCACCAGTAACCACAGATAAGCCATCAAATGACACGTCAATACAAGTGATTTTGACCCCATCTGCCTCGGGGAAAATCACGGGCAGGTCCCCAAGGTTACTGATAACCTGACCCACTGACCCAATAGCTTCGACCGTCCCCAAAGGTGGGGTTTGCCTGTACATTGGCAAGAACCTGACAGTCCCATTTTCCAACCCCGCATACACCCCTCGCTCCAGTGGGTCGAGGGCAATACTCGACGGCTTCTCCGGCAATGCAAATGTACAGAGCAGCTTCCCGCTCATCAGCTCCCAGCTCCTCACTGTGCCGTCCAACGAGGCAGTATAAATCTTGGCAAGCGTCACTGCTCCGTACGATATCTTGAGATCCACTACGCCTAGCGCATGGTCCTTCAGGCTTGTGATCGGATTGGCCAGAATACTCCCGCCGCTACTTTGCGCTGAGAACACATCGGCGACGGACCATACATGCACTATCGAATCCGTGCTGGCACTGGCAAATACCGCGTCATCATGGGAGAACTGAATGCAAGTGACCCTCTGGTAATGCGAGTCTTGGGCCATGATGAGGTCACCGCTCGAGAGTTCCCAGAGGTATAGTCTCCCCTCTGACGTACCAGCCGCCAAAACTTCACCATTGTTTGATACCTGGAGGCAGCTTAAACGTTCTGGCAAGACAATCTTTTGATTGGGCCCTTCCCTTGAGTACACATAAATGTGTAGTAATGCCTTTTCATTCTGTAGTGCTAGAATCCGGTCCTTGGTGACCACCAGCCCACTTGGTGCCACTAGTGACTGTTTGAATTGATTAAACGGGGTCCCTGACTGGAAGTCAACTGCGGATATTGAGTCCCCAGTGCTTCCATACACCAGAACCTCTTCCATGTTTGTCCTTCAGAGGTTTGAATCACAAATAACAAAAAATAAATAATTTTTCAGGGCTCATGAAAAAAGCAAAGGCAATATGCCGATCACCGGCAGTGCACTTCACCGACTTATTAAGCTGGCCAGGTCAGATCCATCAAGATCTCCGGCCCGAGCTTTCTCAAACCTGCCAGGATTGTCATAGAATTAAAAAATGCCGTTGAATTTCCTGGCCAGTGTATTCACTGAAGGCACCTCGGTGATCCCGTACTGGGATGAAATCAAAACGTACGGTCCATATGCCGTGACGACTTTTGCCGTGAAAAAGTATTTCGCAGGAGCCTCGAATACATGGGAACGAGATCTACATGGACGTGTCATTATAATTACTGGTGGCACCAGTGGTGTTGGAGCTGTGGTGGCCCGTGAGTTTGCTGAACGTGGAGCTCAAGTGATTTTACTTGTCAGGTCTCTGGGAGATGAGTGGACGGTAAACTACATCAAGGACCTGCGGGAGGCAACGGGCAACGCGTTGATCTATGGTGAACAAGTGGACTTGTCAGACCTGATCAGTGTACGGAAATTCGCCACAAAATGGCTTGATAATACCCCGCCGCGTCGGCTGGATATGGTGATGTGCTGTGCTGGTCTAGCGCTTCCGCCATTGAAGCCCCGGTGTGCCTCCAAGGATGGTATCGAGGAACAACTCCAAGTCAATTACCTGAGCCACTTTCATTTAATCAACCTGCTCCAACCGGCCCTCAAAGCTCAACCTCCAGATAGAGACGTGAGAGTTATTTTCACTGGGTGCATATCCACAGTTATGGGTGACTTGGACCTCAACGATATGGAGTTTCTGAGCAGGAAATACCCAATATACCAGCCTTGGAAACAGCAGGGCGCGGCGAAGCTGGCATTGACAATGTCTGCTTACGAGTTTCAAAGAAGAATTGCAGCTTTTGAAAGACCCGATAAGTTACCTAACCAGGTGCGCTTTGCTGTGGTTGACCCTGGAATGATGAGATCACCCTCATTCAAGCGAGTGATTTCTGTAGGGTCGCTTCTGGGTTTATTATTTTACCTTATCATGTGGCCGGTTTGGTGGTTGTTCTTGAAGACAAGCAAGCAGGGTGCAGAGAATCTGCTATTCGCTTCCATGTCGCCCAATTTGACACTCGACGACGTTAATTACATATCAGAGTGTCGTGTGCGGAAACAACCTCCACCCAGAAAAGAACTGAAGGATGCCGAGTTGCAAAAGGAGCTGTTTGATAAAGTGGAGTCTTGGATCAGCACGATAGAAAAGAAGAGTGTGGTTGCTGAGAAGAAGAATGAAAAGAAACAAAAGGAGAAAGAAGCAGCTAAAAAGAAGGCGAAGAAATAAATGCGACTCACTATTAATGTATATATAAACTTACAGATAAAGAGAAGCGGCCGAAACAAGGTCGCGCTTGATCAGCTCTAGTGACCTCTCCATCTTCTTTTGAAGATCCTCGTTACCGATAGTCTGGGCGGCCATTGCCATTTGTCGAAGCAGCTCTTCCAGTCTTCTGAACATTCTGATAAGTGACCCCTCGTAAACGTTGGTCATTTTGCAGATCGATGCAAAAGTGGCACCTTGAGCCCACTGGTAGACCAAGTCCATCAACTCGTATTTGAACCCATTGACGTACTCCTCTTCATTTAGATTGAGCTTACTTTCCTTGCTGACCTTGGCGATCTCACGAGCCATTGACCTCAATGCATTGAGAGGCTCCTGCAGCTCAGGTTTCAAAGACGGAGAATCCTTGACCTTCTCGTCAAACACAAAGCAACTCAACAGCGCAGCACACTGCTCCGGGGTCAGATCAGTGAATGTTCCGTTCATAATCAGCTCAGTTAGTAGCAGCTCGTCACCACTGCTGATCTCACAGGCTACTCGTCCCTTCAGTTCAACAATATCATCAGCGCCGCTGGTAAAACCTAACCGTCGTAGAACTCTCTTGCGGTATTTTAGTTCATCTAACTGCATGATAGAGTGAGCGTCCTGAATTTGGGCCCGAACCTTTTTCATATTATTCTCCAGGGCAACTTTGGCACTGTACTCGTCGAACAAAGTCTTGAGATCAGGCGATTTTGAAAGAGGGTTGCTGGCAAGCTTGCTCTCCAGAACCTCGGTCTTGCGGATCAGGTTCATAAAAGACTCATCCTTGATCTTCATATCCTCCACAGGATCCAACAGTGGGATCCCATCTGGGAACCTTCGATCTACCTCTTGGATTGACCTGTACGTAGTATTACGTTGCGTCTGGGGGCGTAGGTCTTTGGGCAGGTAAATACGTAGGTTGGCGATATCCGATATGCAGTCCAAGGTTATGCTTATAATTTCAATCTTACCCTTATCGGCCTTGTCCTCAATAGGGTAGATTCCTTGCCCGTCGGGCTGGCCACCTAGTCGAACAGGCTTGAAGGAAGACTTCGAGCTGATCTGCATTAGCACGTCAACCACATAGCCCTGGTGGTCGGTAAATGTAGTGTTGTTGGCCTTTCTCTTGGCAAAACTAACCACCGCGCCCCACCCTAGCTGCAGTTTGGCATCATCCTTCCCAGTGACAACCTTGACAAGCCTGCCGGGCTGCAAAAAGTTCAGACACGAGCTAGGGTGGGTGATAACATGTTGAATATCTGCCTCGTATCCCTTAAGCTGCTGCCTAATATCATAGTACTCCTTGATCTCAGCCTCATTCTCAATCTCCATACTGTCGTGCTCCTTCTTCAGCTTTTCATATTCTTCCTCCAGAATAGGAACGTTGGCGCCATTCTGGAACTGGAAAAAGCATCGTTCAAGCATAAACTCTGGTGAAATCCCCTCGACTCTCAGCAAATTCAAAATCATGTTGTAGGTCAGGTGGAAAGCAGAATCAAGCCTATCAGCCTCACCCTTGACCATACCCTTCGCCACTGGTGGTTCCATTTGTTCGTCAATCATCAAAATGACAATACCTCGATCATCAAGACCTCTTCGCCCGGCTCGTCCACTCATTTGGATGTACTCACCGCCTGAAACCCACCTGAACTCCTTACCATCCCATTTCCTCACATTGGTGAACACCACAGTCTTAGCAGGCATATTCAATCCAATAGAGAAAGTCTCAGTGGCGAACAAAACTTTCAGTAGCCCCTCTTGGAAAAGAATCTCAATGACTTCCTTCAAGATAGGCAGCAGCCCTGAATGATGGATACCGATACCTCGCTTCAGTAGAGGGAGAAGGTGCTTGATTTGAGGCAGGTTCTGATCAGCTTCCGATAGCTGCCCCACGGCGTTCAAAAAGACTTTGCTAACCATATCATGCTCATCCTCAGTATTGAAATCGAGCTTGCTCATTTTCAGCGCTAGTGCCTCGCACTCTCGTTTACTAAAACTGAAAACAATTACCGGGTTGTAGTTTTTCATCATAATCATCTTGATAATCTTGTAGATATCTGGAGTATCCTTTTTACCGCCCTTCTTGATTTTCCCCTTCTTGGAGTTCAACGTCATCACGTCGTCGCCCATTTGCTCGCCTAAACCACCCATGGCCTTTTTGAAATTCTCTTCTCTGAAATTGCCCTTCTCATCTACAACCAAGTGAATTCCGCTCCCGCCAGCGGGGAACAGGTAGTGCTGCAGCGGCGTTGGTCTGAAGTTTGTGTACACAACGTGGCAGGGCTGGCTATGGGTCTTGCAGATCCATTCGGCAAACTGCATAGCGTTGGGGATTGTTGCTGATAAGAAAACATAGTGCACATTATCTGGCAGCAAAATAATTGTCTCCTCCCAAACCACACCACGCTCTTTGTCTCTCATGTAGTGGATCTCATCGAATATGACCCAAGCCACTTCTCTCATAACCTCGGACCCTCTGTAAAGCATTGACCTCAAAATCTCGGTGGTCATGACAAGGCAACTGGCGTCTGGGTTTATCGTAACATCACCGGTCATGAGCCCCACGTCGCCAAACTCAGCAAGAAGCTCACGGTATTTCTGGTTACTCAAAGCTTTGATTGGGGAGGTATAAATGACTCTCTGCTTGTCACGTAACGACTGGGCAATTGCGTACTCTGCAACCACCGTCTTACCAGCCGAGGTATGTGCTGATACAAGCACAGACTCATTTCGCTGAATGGATGCCACCGAGACTGCCTGGAAGGGATCCAATGTGAAGGGGTAGACTCGTGCAGGGTTGTCGTCCTTGTGCTCCGATATAGGGACATAGTCATAACTTGGCGGTAGAGCAACCTGATGTCTGACTTGATGGCTCAATACTACCTGTCCATCCTCCTGAGTCTGTTCCTCCTTTTGCTGAAACCCAGCTGATGCTGTTACTTCTCGCTGTGCCTCAGTTTCAAATGAATCAGTTACCACTGTTTTCTCCACCGGTGGCTTTGCCTTCTTATTCTTTCGCTGCTGGTCTGCAGACTTTTGGGGAGTGCTCTCTCGGCCATTTTCGTCAACCTTCGCTTGTGGCTTTGGTGCTGCAGCCGGTGCAGGCGGCGATAGCGGTCGCTTGCCAGGCTTGGCTTTGTTGCCGCCGCTGTTGCCATTAGTCTGAGGAGCGGGACTTTGGCTTTTTACAGACTCGGGCCCATCAGGCTTTTCCGAGCCGTCAAAGACGCTGAATAAATCATCCATTGTTTTCAGGTCCGAGGGTCTATATATCTGTGTTGTCAACCGTTCGTAAACGTTGAAGTCATAAAATATAAAAAAATCTCGGATCTGAAAAAAAAAAAATTACAGAGCCATTTCTATCGGCTTGAGGCATCTCTCTCGATTACGCCTAAAATTAAGATGATCGGCAAAGCCTGCAGTCTACTATCTAAATATATAGCTGCAGCCGCCGGCGTAGTACGCGCTCAGCTGACGCCTATATACTCGGTATGCTTTAGGATATCATGAGTTCTAATGCCCTACGTACCCTAGGTGTCGAGCTAGTTTTCACGCTGAATGGAGTATTTGCAGCTTAATGGGATCAATTGGGCCAAGCTTCGGCTCATGCCGTCCCGAAATGTGCGGCAAAAAGGCTAAAATAGGGGCTAAAAGAGATAAGCACTCTTGTTGCTGAAGCAGGTATACCTTCCCTCTTGTTTTCAAGATACTCCACGTTTGTGTACGACGTGTAGTCTTGCGTAGATCAACGACAAACACGGAGGGGCCTCCAACTGGACTATCGCTGATTTCATCGCAAGTCCACGATGTCCACCACACCACAGTCGGCATTGATTCTGAAGGGGCTCTTGTGGGGAAGCGTGACTGCTAAACTCAATCGCAGAAGTGACTACATGTGCAAGCATCAAATTTCCGCTGTCTTAGCCATGCTCTGTACAGTTGGGTCTTTCGGCTGTCTGGCCAAGTTGGCAGGACGCTCTGCTGTGGGCTTTTGCACTCCGTGGAGCGATAACCTGCTGGACCCGGAGCGTTGTATCGTTCATTTTGAAGTCTGTACTTCGATCCCGCTATGTAGTCCTATGTGGTCCGTGGGGGCCGTGAGCTTATGAAAAGTACGAGGGGAACGTTGAGGGATGCCGCAAGTAGGATGGTCCGCAGTTCCATTGAGCGGTGTATGCTATTCCTTTGTATTTGGATTGCGAAAATTCGAGGCACCCTTCAAGACATGTACCCAAAGAACGCTCATGGGTTGTAATGTCGAGAACTCATCTCTTCACTTCACAACACTGCCTTTTTTTAGACTCTCCGGTTGGCGATATATCTACAAGGCTTGAGAATCATCATTGCTGAGAGCTAAAATGTCTGAAACAGCACTTTTGGTAGTTGTTATCCATTCTGAGGCTCCTGGAGCAAGAGCTCGCCACTGGAGTGTCCGCATTGTGGGAGACTTACCCGAGACGAACATAATCTTACATGTCGTAGGGTACACGGGTGTCTTTGCCTTTGAAGCGAAAAAGTGGGACGAGGAGTTATCATCGAGTATTCATGAGAGAAGAGAGATTGACAGAGTCAGTGTATCCGATATTGCAACTATCAAGATTATCGCTAAGCGGGGTCCTATTCGTAATGAAAGAGGGTACAGAAACTTTAGAGAGCCTTACCATTGTCAAGACTTTGTGCTTGTTCCTTGATCAGCTAGCAAACCACGGTTTTGTAGACGGTCGCGATGCTCAGTACTTGGAACAACGCCAAGCGCTGAGAGACCGTAAAGCATAGCAGGAAAGCCGGGATCAGCCTTCTGTGAGTATCTATAGCACTCTGTGCGTCACAAGTCGCCTACCACTGTGTCAGTTAACGAGAACTGTGTGTGTCCGTGGAACTAGTATGACTGCAGAGTAGAGGATTCATGTTAGAAGACGTTTCTTGCTGCGCGATCTAGTTCTCAACCCAGGGCTGGCCGACCTACGAGTCCTCAATTTATTAAGCGAACATATCCTTGGCAGTCGTGATCAGTGGGCTGTTGTCCTCCAGCGGCCTTGCCGAACTGTATGCATGCGGATGCAGCTGATATTGGGATTGCTGATCATGATATATCAACTTGATATCTGTGATTGTCTTTTATATATTCATTACTGTCATTATATTACTGTCTATACCATTTGGCTGATTTGCTCTCTATCATACTGAGCAAGAGAGGACCTTGGGTTTTCAGAGTCCACAACCTTGGCATTTCTAGGTGTCTCTGGGTCGTTCATTTCATTATATTTTCCCCCTTCGTAGTCATCTGCATCATCTTCGTCGTTGTCGTCGTCGTAGTCGTATTCGTCTTCATCGTCACTGTCACCTGTCACCGAAATTAGAGCCTTATGAGGGCACGTTCCGAGGGTATCCGTCACCATGAGCGGGTGCTGTAGTATAGAATTTGTGATATCATGGCTAAGCTTGGCTTTTTTCCTTTTGCCGGGACTTCTCTGGCTGGGTTTTCTCGAAACCTTGGGCTCCTTGGTGAATCCTGCATTGGATAAAACTTGGGTACCAGCTGAGCTTGTCGTCTCTTGAGAGCCGGCTGAAACGTTACGAGGGGTCTCAGTGCCAGAAACTGTCCAGTATAGTCGGTCGGGGATATCCGCGCTGTTCACGTCCCACGAATCAAATTCAAAAGCGGCAGTTTCAGTGGCTGTCGAGCCAGTCATGGTATGTTGCTGAGATGCTGCCATCTGTCGACTCAAATGCTTGTTCACCAGAAGTCCCTGGCGTTTTTTGTTGTGGCTAGCAGCAGCGGGCCTGGTAATGTCACTCTGTGCTACAGTTGCAGAAGCTCTGCGCGTGGTGGAGTAGTTACTCCCTACCGAGGGCCCGCGGTTTAAACCACTGGGTATTTCTTCAAGCCCTCGCAGAAACTCTGATGTACGCTTACTTATCGACACTGGACCAGCTGGTTCAGACCGATTAAATGCTGATGGTCCTAGTAACCCGCTGGAACTGTTGATTCCATTACTTGACCCGCCGCCAAAACCGAACGATGAAGTTGATAGCTTTGGATGGAACCTTGCCAAGTAGCTATCGCTTCGTTGATGTAGTGACATTGTTTTTTGGTGGTTCCTGTCCGGGGAGCCACCATTGAATTGTTGACTCTTTCTTCTATTTGGCGAAGAAGATCCCAAGAATGATAGCAGGCTGTGTGCACTTTTGTGTTTTCTGACATATTTGGCATCGTCTGCTGCATTAGCAACGGAAGCAGCAGGTTCTGCTGAAGCAGCAATGGGGAGTATAGGTGCAAGCTTTTGCTGTTGCCTGGTAATCTGTGAGCCAGGCAGTGTGCTGCCCATCTGAACCTGCTGCTGTTGTGCAATGAGGGTTTGTTGAGGTATCGTTGGCAGCTGTGATAGTGTCCTGCTATGCTGATGCATGGTACCATGTGTGAATGCTGAAAATTGAACAGTAGATGGGGTGTTGATATCCGGAGAGCTCCCAGTCTTGAAGGAAGATTTTGATTTTTTCGAACTGTGCTCTAGAGTGGAGCGTGATTCGGCCAGCAAGCTTCTTTGCTTCGAGTCATGGTATTGATGGTAACCTCCAAAAGGTATGCCTGGTCCTAGCTGCTGAGTTGTGGCGTCCAAGGACAAAGTCCGTCCGTTCGAGAACTCTTGAGTCTTCTCGACAAAACTATGCTCCAGAAGTGACAGCACCAAATATGCCGGCAGACTCATCAAGGCGAGAACCCATAGCACGAATGCAGCTACCTCCATTGCCCGTATAGAACTACCGAGAGTATCAGCCCAGTTTAACTCGGACCCACTGAACGCTCGCTCGCACATGTAGATCGACCCACTCACGAAAACTCCAAGAGCAAGTATGAAAGTTAGTATTATCGAGGGTATCTTTCGGTGGGACCGGCCGTTTATCAGCACAAATAAACTGGTTAGAACCGAAAACCCACTGAGTACTCCGCTGCGCACTTGAACGTCTTTCAGATCCTGGTGCTTGTATGAATGTGCGGCCAGTATGCCCATTAAAGTACCTGGTGTAAATAGCAGCACAAAGAGCGGGAGCTCCAGCAGGTCCAGCCTGCGCAGCTCGAGCTTCAATGCAGCCATGTTTATAATAGTAGGGGTATAAATATGTCTTTTGCTCCGAGGCAGCCTCCTTGATAAAAACGCTATCTCAGGACGTCAAGGTCTTTTCAAATCATGTTAACAGCTTGTAGATACAAGCTGGTGCTCCTCCGCGTATCAGAAAGAAAGATCGAATATGTCCCACAATCCTGTTCGGGAGATATTTTTCTACTTGCGCAAAGAGGTAATGCGCAACAAATAAGTAAACCCAATCTGCTTTTCCTCTCAATGAGGTCCGAGAAGCCTCTTCTTGCTATTGGAAGTTTTCCTATAGAAAGTGACAAGACGGAAAGATCAAAGGAAAGCTAGATAAAAAAGTTTGGAGAAAAGGTTTGCTCAGTGGAGCATTGTGCCGAGCAAGTACTGTCGGAATTGAAAGTCAAACCTCTCAATCCTTCTCATGTTAAATTGGGAGTACCTGCAAGTCCCACAGTTGGGTCAAATGCACCATCCTGATCCACGCAGCGGGACGGTGAGTTCTTTGGCTTCCCCCATCGCAAGCTGTCACCAGGTTATCGAAAAATTGGCTTTTCAGCCCTTGTTATTGTAATTCCGCATCGGGTATAATCACTACAAATGCGCGTCGATCTGGCGAATATTAAATTAAGGAAAAAGCTAAACAAATCGCGGGCTGTGCCGTGTGCTGTGATATCACCATGCAGTCTGCGCTACCTAGCGATTTGAACTAGGCTAAAACACACTGCATGGCGAACCAAATTAAGCACTTGAATTGGCAAGGCTCGTAAGTCTATCTCGGGCTTTGGGTGTCAACTTACCATCAAGGTCTCAGCAATAGTTGCTGCCGAAGCTTTGGTGCTTTTTGCTTCAAAAATGGGTGTACACTTGTTAGATCCCGACCATTCATTGTCAGTTTTGGGCCTTGGCTCAGGCTCGATCCTGCTCAGAGCTGGAGGGCCAGGCTATCGCGTAGCACCAAAGTTAAGCAAGTGGGTCCTGCTGTAGCTGTTGAAATGCGTGATACGGAAGCACAGTAGCTGCAGCGTTCCGCCTTGCGTGGGTGCTGAGTCCTGTGTGACTTACTCTGCAGTTGCTGGTAGAGAAGCATCTCATGTTGAAGTCCAACTGCCTAAGCCGGCACACGCTTACAGAGTACATTGGATTGAAGTGCCAGAGCTGATACCACCTGCAGCGTCAAAAGGTCGCAAGTGCAGAGCACTAACAGCTGTTAAGGTGATCGGATAAACAGTGTCCGGTCCTAGATAAATGCAAAAAATACGAGCAACAACGCTAACCTCCACTCCAAAACAGTCTCGTAGGTATCGCTTCACAGACCGCAGACGAGTTCCGGACAAATTCTAACGGGCCTTTTAGACGACCTCTTTCATGAACGTCTAGCACCTTACGCTTGAACTACTTACGGCTTTGTGTGAATTTTCTGCTAAGAAGCCGCTCTCCTCGCTTTGTGGTCATAGCTCTTTTTCTCAGAGGTAACGACTGAAGTGGCGTCGGGCCCATACTGCAAGGCAATTCTGGCTCCGTCTGATGCCAGTAAATGGTTATTGCAATGGCACGCGTCGATTAATTAAGCACGTGCGTACTACTAAAAGTCACGTGTCGCTTAAGTGCTCACTGTTTTGTTAGTTGATTATATTATGCTCGCGAGGCCCATGGGAGTGAAATCCAATTTTGGTGCCATAACATGGGAGCAAACTCTCGCCGATCGTCAACGGCGCTGCCTTACTAACATCACCAGGTATCGTTGATCGCACGTGGATTCGGCGGGCCGTGATACCTAACGAATAGTTGGCACGTGTTCATGAGAAGACTTGGCTGCGAGTTGGGCCAACACACACAGATTTCCAGTTTAATTGTTAACTGCTAACCCAAGACGGGGACAAACTCATCAACCACCTGAATGGAAGGTATAACGCAAGCTGAGAGTGGCATCAAAGGCGGATGCCCATTGGGAGATGCTAGAGCAATATGTGATTCTCGAAGGGCTCCAATTGTCTCGGAAGTTCAAGAGCAGAAGTTATCGAAGCAACACGGCCCATAGCTACGACACAAGTAAAAAAAATTAATGCGCTGGTGAATGTGTGCTCTTCCAACAAACGAGCAAAAACTCAAGTAAATGGGCCGGCTTGAACTTTCTGTCCGGTGATGGTGGCTTGGTGTGTAAATTGCAACCTGCCAAGAACAACGCTGGGCTGGCACCAGCCTGGCAGTGCTCGCCGATTATGATCAGATTTCCCCGCGTTGATCGGCGGTGGAGCTACTCTCTTTTCTCTCGCTTGTTCTCGGGAGAACTTTTGCTCTGCAATCCAAGCTTGTATCCTGTTTTCTGGGGAAATTGCTAAAAAATAAGCTGGAACGTGATCATGTTTGGGGCAGTAATAGGGCCGTGTGGCGGGACACACCGTGGAGACAGAGCAACAGTGACTTAGGATACGCACGGCGGCGCGGCCCCCAACGGTCTACACTGGTTCGGGTGCAACCGCTCATCAGTGTCAGGCTAACAGGCTAACATAGTAACACTCTTAGAGACTAGAGTACTTGAAACTTTGATGCTACATTAACGTTATGCTACATTTTACTAAAAGCTCACCCAGATTCGGGCCGGCTCTCACACCACTCAGAATTTCCCTCAATAGCTGCTGTTTTTCATTTCTAGGGTTGCTTTCTGAGGTATTTCTTAGCGGAGCTAGTTTAGTCAGTCAATAGAGGCTGGCTAAGATTACCTAATCGAGAAAAGAGAAACGACAAAGTGGAAAATTGCTTGACTTAACTTGTTAGCTCATGGGGCTGTGTATGAACTTACCCGCCTCAGTAACGTGTGGTTATGGCACAGGTAGAATGGGTCTGGCGGGGTTAAGTTAACGATTTGACTGCTACTGCACCATCTGAGCGCATAATTCATCGGCGCTCCTCTCGGCGCTCCTCTTTCAACATCGGCTCTCGTAAACCCCTAACTTCTCGTCTTTCTAGAAACTCGGTAAGAACGTATGTCACTCCTCAGCATTTCAGTCATGACCCTACGAAAGAAAACTGCTAGATAATGTTTCAAGTGAAACGGCTGATATAAAAGCTAGTAGTCTAATAAGAGCATCGGCGATGTGACCTTTTGCGGGTGGAAGCGGAGGCCCGGGGGCTCGGAGCGCGCATCGCCGTTTTCTTGCGCAGAGCCTCAGCCTAACGTAACGCGGGTTTAACGTTAAATTGGGTCGAAATTCGAAATTATCAAGTCAAAACGTCACGCCGTGACCCCGGCGATACTGACAGCGGCCGCGGGCCGCTCGAAGATTGCCGTTTCCATGCAGTGGCTGTCACAGCCGAACTAACCAGTACTAACTAAGCTAGCTATAACGTTAGTTGATCACCCGTTTTCCCCTCGAGCCGGCCGGGCCCTGGAAATTTCCTCCCACGGGACTCCCACCACCTTTAGCGTCGTCGCAGCGCAACAGCCTGTAACCACACAGTTGCCACACAGTGGTTTCACACTATATGAATCATTGATAAATTTATATGATTAGCTAGCTACTGACATCACCGTCTTCCCAGCTCTGTAAATTGGCTTCGACTTAATAGTCCCGCAACGCTCTCGGCCAGCGTTCTGAGAATTTACCTCTTGGGTTTCAGCATTTCATGCTCACGAAACAACAAACACTCAACTTTTCTGTATCGCCTTTTTGGTTAGAAATTGGCTTGGCTTGTCTCGGCGTAGAATCACACTAAGTTGGGCCGTGGTGTTGCATCTTTTTACCCAAGTATACCTTGGTACCAGAGCAGACTAAGGCTAAGGCTAAGGCTAGCGTTGGTCGGTGTCGGTACTCTTATTAATATTACTGCCCGGGAAGAGTGGGACCCACATTTTCGCAGGCGGGCGACCGGCCGGCAGCCCGTGATTTTTTATTTTTTCTCTCTCTCTCTTTTCGATAAGGAATTTCTCCTAATCTCTCTCTCTCTCTCTCTCTCTCTCTCCGTCAAACTGCATCGAATTTATACGCAGACTGCCAACTAAGGGACTAATCATCACTCGGCGATTTATCATCCGCTCTCTTTCTTCCCGGTTTTTATCATTTTTCACCTCCTCATTTCCAACCCTCTGAAGGGAGCTTTTGTTCAGTCTAGAGAACTATTAGGGACGTTAAGACAGACACGAGAGATCTAACCTCGGACTTCCCGGAGGGTCCTCTCTCAATCTCGCTTTGATGGCAACGGACATCATGGTGCTAGAAGCGGCAGCGACCAGTGCAACGGCACTGCCGCATAATACACACTTCTACAATGGAGGCGGAGGTAGCAGCAGCAACAACAGCAGCAGTAGAGATAGACTACCAAAGCATGAGAGCGGCAGTAGCAATGGAGGGCAAACTGCGCAAAATGGGGGCTCGGAGACAGCTGCGCAACCATACCAAAAGAAGAGCATTGTACAATCGAGGAACCACTCGACATCCGCCTTATCCAAATTGTTGGAGTCTGGCAGATCCTCTAGAGGTTCATTCGAGGTTGCATCATCAGGTGGTGGAGACTCAAGGAGCTCGGTAGACTCAAATAGTAGGGACATTTCAAGGGTCTCGGTTAGGTCGGCATTATCTACTGACCAAGATGACGACGAGGACAAGGTCGAGGGAACTTTGAATAATACTTCGGTGATAGCGGCGGGACTTTCAAAGTTGAAGCTGAGAGAGGATAGTCGCGGGTCAGGACTTCATACTTCGGCTGAACGGTCCTCGTCTTCTTCCTCTTCCTCATCTAGTGATAACGACGAAGCGAAGAAAGCCGCGCATTTACGAGGAAAGGCTATGAAAACTTCCAAATTCACTTTCAACACCCCACCGGCAGATGTTTCTCCAAAGTTCTCCAATGAAGCGAGCTCCGAGAATGATGTCAACAATCATTCCATGACTAGCAGCCTTTATACACCCGGTGCAGCAACCCCAAGGAGAACTGCTACTGGGACCTCGATTGGACAAGAAGTCGAGGCCAGATTCATTTTCAGCATGCCCAACTCGAAACCCCCCTCGCGGTCACCCTCGTCGCTGAGTTTATTCTCGAAATCGCGGCCACAACGAAAGGAGTCTATAAGCTCCAGCGCGAATGCATCGGTCAACGACCTGAAACGGTTTTTCCATAAGCCCTGGAGGGCTCAGTCAGAGTCCGGGTCTCTGAATGTGAGCAGTGGACAAGGACTAGCAACTAGTGCCGGAGGAGGAGCTTCAACAATCTATGTGACAGAGTCACCAACAGACTCTTCAGTCAAGACCACAGAGTCCTTCATGCCCGACGAGTCACCCTCAAACTCGTCATTTAAGTCATCTTCATTCAAAGCATCTAGTTTCAAGTCGCGGCGGTCGAGTCCAAGCATCAAGTACGCTCATGACGAGAAGAAGAGCAGCTTGACGAAACAGTATGGGAAACCAAGCAAGTCATTGGGCGGCGGAGTTGGTGGAAGCGTCCGTCTTTTGCATCGACAGCGGGATAACCGTGTTTTTGCTGTAAAGGAGTTCAGGCGCAAGCAGTCCTATGAGAGCCCTCGTGAGTACTCCAAGAAAGTTGGGGCCGAGTATTGCATTGGTCTTACTTTGAAGCATCCAAATATCATCGAGACAGTGGACATAGTTTACGAGGGCGAAAAAATCCACCAGGTGATGGAATACTGCGAGTTTGATCTTTTCGCTATAGTCATGTCTGGCAAAATGAGCCTAGAAGAAATTTACTGCGACTTCAAGCAGATTTTATCTGGTGTCAAGTATATGCATGATATGGGGCTGGCGCATAGGGACCTCAAACTGGACAATTGCGTTGTCAACAATCAGGGCATTGTGAAGATTATCGATTTTGGTAACGCAATGGTCTTCAAGTATCCTGAGAATGAGAGGATCCACGATTCTTACGGAGTGGTTGGGTCAGACCCTTACCTTGCACCGGAAGTCATTTCAAACTTGCATTACGACGCTCGGCCTACGGATATATGGTCCTGTGCTATTGTCTTCTGCTGCATGCTCATGAAAAAGTTCCCCTGGAAGCTGCCGCGTCACTCCGATGCATCTTTTAACATGTTCTGCAAGCCTGGTATTGACGGCAACGAGGAGACCTCGGGCGCACAGCGGCTGCTGCGTAACCTGCCCTTTGAGGTACGGCCGCTGATCAAGAACATGCTTTCTCTGGAACCTGCCGAACGTATCGACATTGACACTGTGTGGAAGGATAGTTGGCTCCTCGATGTGCAAAGCTGCACTGTCAACGAAGATGGCAAGCTGTGCAGCGCTTTGGACCACGAACACTCCACCGTCGATTTCGAGGACGCTCATATTGCCAGCCTTGAGCGCAAGAATAAGAAAAAGAAGAAGGCTGAAAAGCTTTGGTAGACGTTTTAACGAAATGTACAGTATGGTTAACGAATTTTATAATGTTTGCATTTTCTTTTATCATCAATTTCCATTAGACCGTTAAGCAAATATGTACAAGAACTTTTTATGGAACAACCTTGACTCCGACTGACTTGGCGACGCCTACTACTGACTTGCAAATTTGATGTAGGGTCATACTCGAATGATTTAGGTCCGAATGCTTGATTTTGGCAATCTCGTAAACATGTTTTAACGATACAGTCCCCACTGATTCTCTTCCGGGGTTACTTGCACCCTTGGTAGCTCCCGCAGCTTTGAGTAGTAGCCAGCCCGTTGGCGGGCTCTTGACATCAAATGTGAATGTTCGGTCCGGTCGGACCACGATGGATACCGGCGTCGGGGTGCCTTCTTTCAAATGTGCTGTCCTCGCATTGAACTCTTTGCAGAAATCTATAGCCTTGACTCCCTTTGATCCTAGTGCAGGACCCACGGGAGGAGCGGCAGTGGCCTTCCCTGCTCCTACAATGAGCTTGACCAAGGCGTTCTTGGTCGACATGAATAATAAATAAAATGATATGTCACAGTGCTTGGACTGAGATGAAAATTTCGATGGTAGTTACTTTAATTAGTGCTATCAGCCTGAGATCTCGTTCATCTCGCGACTAATAACCAAACTTATATGGCCGGCATGATCGCAGTGGGGGTAGAGCTACCTAACCGGCCAACGACATGGAAAGAGACAGCCAACTCTTCTGAACTGCTAGCATGCACCTTGGAATTTAAAGGTCTCAAGGGCTAGCTGAGATACCACGAAGAGCCTACAGCCACGAGATAAGAGGGGCCCGAGTTCAGTCTGATCTCCGGCCTCGCGTCCCCGAGTAAAAAGTTGAGATCTATTTAAATCAGATCTGATCAGTAACCGTTATACCTAAAGACTCAAGAGTCACACTTTGATCCTATGATCCAAGCAGCTGCAGCTTAGTCTTCTCCACTCCACAAGTGAAAAAATGACTGCCATACTGAGATTTCTACGGCCAGCTGGTAGCCAGCTAAGGGCATCTGCTGCCAGGTCGCTCTCGACCCAAGCTCAGAAGGTATGAAACTAATTGCTTGAGTAAAAGAATGACAAAAGAGACTAACTTGTACAGCTCCTCTCGGAACCGGTTGAAGTCATTGACAAACAGGTTTTTGACATCATCTCGAGGGAGAGGGACAGACAAAGAGGATCAATTACTCTGATCCCATCTGAGAACTTCACCTCGCAAGCAGTCATCAATGCTCTCGGGTCAGAGATGCAAAATAAGTACTCGGAGGGGTACCCCGGTGCGCGTTACTACGGTGGTAATCAGCATATTGACGAGGCAGAACGACTATGTCAGCAACGTGCCCTTGAGGCATTTGGCTTAGACCCGGAGGAATGGGGTGTGAATGTTCAATCATTGTCTGGTGCACCAGCAAACCTCTATGTGTACTCTGCGCTCTTGGATGTCGGTGGGAGACTCATGGGGCTAGATCTCCCTCATGGTGGCCATTTGAGCCACGGTTACCAGACCCCTACCAAGAAGATCTCAATGATCTCCAAGTACTTCCAAACCATGCCATACCGTCTCGACGAGGAGACCGGGCTCATTGACTACGACATGCTGGCAAAGACGGCCCAGCTATTCAGACCGCAGATTATCGTTGCCGGTGCTTCAGCTTACAGCAGGGTGATTGACTACGCCAAGTTCAGAGAAATTGCTGACTCCGTTAACGCTTACTTGCTGTCAGACATGGCCCACATTTCCGGGCTGGTGGCAGCCGGTGTCACTCAGTCACCGTTTAATTACTCTGACATTGTGACGACCACTTCGCACAAATCCCTTAGAGGACCCCGTGGTGCACTGATCTTCTACAGAAAGGGTGTCAGGTCGCATGACAAGAAGGGTAAACCTATTTTGTACGACCTGGAGTCCAAGATCAACTTTTCAGTGTTCCCCGGCCACCAGGGTGGGCCACATAATCATACCATTACTGCATTGGCAGTAGCGTTGGGACAAGCCAAGACACCCGAGTTCAAGGAGTACCAGCAGGCTGTCGTGAGCAATGCGCAAAGTTTCGGCAAAGCCCTCTCTGATCTCGGGTACAAGCTCGTGTCTGGCGGCACGGACACGCATCTGATTCTTATTGACTTGAAGCCGCAAAAGATTGACGGCGCTCGAGTTGAAACTGTCCTTGAGCTGATCAATATCGCAGCCAACAAGAACACTGTGCCCGGTGACAAGTCTGCCCTGGTTCCCGGTGGCTTGCGCGTAGGTACGCCTGCCATGACTACTAGAGGGTTTGTCGAGGGTGATTTTGATAAGGTCGCTTCCTACATCGACAAAGCGGTCAAGATTGCCGCAAGGATCAAGAAACAGGCCCTCGATGCTGGTGAAAAGACGAAGCTTGCTGATTTCAGAGGGCTGGCTGAAGGTGATAGCGAGATTGAAACTCTCAAGAAGGAAGTTGCAGACTGGGCTAACAAGTTCCCTGTCCCTGGTGATAAATAAATATGTAATAAAAGCATTATAATAAAATTTTAGCAACACCAGTTCGAAAAACTTCTCAGGTTTCAGCATCCAGAATTTTGAATAGTTCCCCTGGTTTCAGCGAAGCAGAAAGCTTCATGGTCGGAGTTTAGGTCCACCTGGAACGCATCTGCCCCAGTGCTGTGAGATGGACTAGCTAGGAAACAGGATCGGAGATCTCCAGCACTTTAATTTTAACTAACAGTTAGTGGTTTTAGCTTACTACTGAGCGCGGGCCAAATTTTTCAGTCTGCAGGCTTGTGACCGAGTATTGACGATAATCAGAAGTGAGTATTTCGTTTCCACAACTGGTGCAAAACGAAAATGAGCGACATCAAGCCCGGACCCAAGCCTAAGAGCAAGGGGTTCTCAAACCCCGCGCTGAAAGCGATGGGCATCCCAACCCTGCGGCTCCCGTCGCGGAACTGGTCGATATTCTGGGCAGTCAGCGGATCACTAGTTGGGTTATGGGCATATGACCGACATCAGAGGAAAAAAGTCCGACAAGAATGGAAGGACAAGGTTGCCATGTTTGCCCAACGGCCCATGGAGCCACTCCAGATGCCTCGGAAAGTCACCGTGTACATTGCCCCACCGCCGGGCGACTACATTGATCTGGGGCTTTCGCATTTCCGTAACTACATCAAGCCTATACTGGTGGCGGGCGCTGTTGACTACGAGGTCCGGTCCGAGACGCGGCAGGGGGAGATCAGGAGCTTTGTGGCTGCTGAGGTGCGTAATAAACGCAGAGATCATTTGGGGTTGAGCCCTGAGGACCCCAATGAGCTTGTTAAAGACGAGGTTGATAGGCAAATTGAGCAGAGGGTTTCGAAACAAAACGACCGCCCAGAGGTGATCTGTGTTGGGCGTGGTGCATACAAGGAGTATCTGACCGGGTTGCAAGAAGGATGGTTGGGTCCATTGAATAACCCTAACCCGGATCCAGAGCCGGAGAAGGCTGCTCGTCAAAGTGCTGCAGCTGCGGCTGCTGCTGCTTATACTACCCCAAATGAGCCAACTGAAACAGCAGTACCTAATCTTGATGAGAAGAGAACTGAACTGGAAGCTGAGATTACCGCGTCCGACGTCAATGGGTCGAAAGCGACCCTCGAGGATAGTACTGAGGAGAAAAGTTTCGCCAGTACGGAAGAATCAGAGGAGGACGGGAGTAAAAAATCAGAAAAGAAACCTGTTCCAAAACCGTACATTACCAGTGAACAATACTCCGAGATGGAGCTACCCGCGGAGGTCAACTCGATGGGCAAACTCCCTGCACTTATCGCTATTTCACATCCTCATTTGGTCGGGTTCCTGAACACGCCATGGAAAATCTATCGATTCTTCAATCAGCGGTACCTTGCCGACGCTACATGCCGCCGAGCTGCCGAGGTGGTATATGGCGACGTGAGGCCATTTGACTTTAAAACCGACCCGGATGCATGCATACAAGAAGAAGCAGACTGGCCCCAGAAATGGAAACAATCTGGCCTGGACAAGGGCTCTGAGTGGATGAGACCCTTTGTAGTGGATGACCGAATTGCAGAACGGCTAGACGTTTTCGAGAATTCCTTCTCGCAGGACCCGGCCGTTTTTGACAACCTTGTAGATAATTAGAAGAGCTCGCTGAGCTTTGCACGCTGGAAAAGTAGGAAATTCATTCCAAAATTAAAAAATACATAGTATACAATGACAGTCAGAGTTCTCAGCTCATGACATAGATGCAATTCGTTTTTGTTTTTTGCTATTGCCGCTGCTGAAGATGCGGTCAATTTCGTCTCCTCCGTTCTTGTCAACATGCGATCTGACCCTCTTCAAAGGATGATGAGGGCTGGTGCTGGGAGAAGTAAGGCCAGTTCGTAACGGCGATTGTGGTGCTGGTGCTGGTGCTGGCCTCTTATTCTCACCTAGCGCCTGCGCCTTTTGTGGAGAAGATGCAGCTGTGGCTGTTTTTCGCTTCAGCCTTGAGTACATCAACATGTAAGCCGAATCCTGTTTCAATACGGTTTTCTCGTTGACTTTCCTTTGGATATCCTCGTCATCGTACATGCTCCAGGTCCCCGTGGGCTCCCTGCAGAATGCAACGTAGTGGCCCTGCGAGTCGTACCTGCCCTCATGAACAACAACGCCCACGAGCTTGTACTTGATGGGATCGTTCTCTTGAGACGAGTAGTTGGTCATATCAAGTTCAGCGGGGTAGTGCATACGGTCCTTTAGCTTTTGCGAACTTGATCCTTGGAACTTGAACCGCTTAATGTGTACTGACAAATACTCTGGCGCCTCCTCAATATGGCTCACCTTGCTAGCCTTTGTGACTTTTTTGCACTTCTCGCACTGGTATCCAGATTTCCCCTTAGAGTCTGGTCGGATAGGCTCCGGAGAGAAGAAATCTCGAATGGCAGCATCCAACGTGTACTTCACAACCCCCTTTGTGCTCAGACACTCCTTTCGTTCCTTTTGAGAGAAAGAAACCGACAAGTCGGCGAAGTCTTGATGAGTGGTGGACACGTGCCGGCAAGTGCTGCATGTGACTTTTTGTTTTATGCTTCCACCAAATATTTCATGTATGATTGAACTATTCAGCTTTTTGCCCTTAGGCACTGAATCTTCCTGCAGTCTGCCCAACAATGACATGAAGTATTCATGTGAATCTTCTTGCTGCCATACTGACATGAGGGGATTGATATCCTCGAGCCTATTCATCAGCCGTTTGGGGAATATAGGCTTATGGTTACTTGGGTCAAAGAGTCGTCTGAATAACGAGGCTAGCTCGAAAGTGACACTGCCGTGGGGGACCTGGTCGTTGTACTTGCCGTCGACCAAGTCCTGCATATAGTTGGCCATTGCTGGCACATGCAGAACCATTTGTAGTGCAGCGTTCATGTAACACGACACGCCCTTGTTCACTAGACCCAGCGGCGGTTTCATTGATTTTGGCCATGCCTTTTGTATCCTGCTCGGATCCCTGGATCCTGTGTCGTCGTCAAGTGCATCTAGAGAGTAGAATGAGAGCTCCTCTTCATGACTGCTACTGGCCTCGCCGTCAGAGACTCTAGGACTTAGCGTGCTTGACAGATCACGAGTAGAGTCCACCAATGTAGATGAATTGGATGCATCGTTTGGAGCAAAATCAGCTGCTGGTGCCGACTCTGGCTTGATTAGTATGCAATTATCTGGCTTTTTTGCTGAAGTCTCTGGCAACTTTGCAGGGCCAAACACCAACGGGTTGCTCAGGATCCGATCCACCAGACTCTTGTTCATATCAATGATTGACACCATGGTGCTATTTCCCGAGCTCGAGCCCGACTCCTGATATAGATAGGAGGCCAGATGTCGGGTCAGCTTTTGGAAAAGCGCGTCCACAGATGGGAAGTAAGACGAAATCTTTGATTGTGTGCTTTTGTATTGAAGGTCCCGCCCTCAACAACTTTTTTTTCTGCCTAAACTGAATATGACACAAACTGAATTGGCCACAAGCTTTGTAAAGTTGGTTGACTGTGTTCCCTTTCCTTGAAAGTATACCTCCGGCTGGTTTTCAACTGCCTCAAGGTCCGGGTAAGAAATAAAAAATAAAAAAAAAAATTATTAAGCACTGGAAACGATGGCAATTTTTTTTTTTTTTTTTTTTTTTTTTTTTTTTTTATAGGGATGTCCGTGTGTGGAGGGAGTATGTGCCGCTTGATGTGTATACTT
>JAKTSO010000077.1:0-54039 GCA_030580275.1 Groenewaldozyma sp. yHMH443
GACTTCCGTCACACACCGACCTACTGGGATGTAACCGTGCGTCGCCTGCCACGTCAGTCGCATACTGAAATCAAAAAAAGAGAACTAATAGCTTATATTTGGCGGGGGGGGGGTGGCGTTATGTTTTTGACAGAGGTATGGGGAGGGGGGGGGAGATTGGCCGGCAGGGGTAGGGGGGGAAGGGGGGGGGGGGGTGGGGGGGTTCTTTTCCCCGGTACGGCATCCGTCCTCCTAAAACTGCTGATCAAAATCGGCGAATTAACCGCGAAGGGGACCCCCTTAAATAGATCGCGCTGTAATATATTCCTCGGCTATGAAATATCACAGCATGCGGGGCAGCAAGTTTTTTGAAGCCTCCGCTCAAAATCGGAAGCATTTTGATAGCAATATTATGCTGCTTTCGAAAGCTCATGTAGGTCCATTCTGAGGTCTGCTGCAAGGTTCCACCAAGGGACCACCGGAGGCATACGTAACTGCTGAAAAGCACTGCTACTGCTGGGTTAACGAGTCGGAACAAACCTTAAAGTTGACTCTACATGATGTAGGTCTTGCAGAAAGTATATGCATGCACACTGAAGTCTGGAGCTCAAAGTTAATGCCTGCAAGAGGCTTGTTTTAAATGATGCATCCTCTAGCGCGGTATGCTGAAGAGAGCGTTCTCAGCTAGCATACAACTGAATCCGTGCATTTTGCGTATGCAGCGTATCAGATAAGCAGCATAGGTAGCATAAGATGGCTTCTATTGCAGGGGTAGGAGTTGATTTCCTTACCATAACTACTGATCCCGAGCTGCTGCTACATTACTTGCCTCTCGCTTATTTTGAGTATGATTACAGTCCTTGCGGTTGCTTCTATTCTAGGCCCCGCTCCTATTCTGTGAGAAGGGAGCGATAAAATTGGAGCTGGGTTGCTGTCCAACTCCCAACTCTTAATTCGTGACGGTAGGCAGCGAACTGAAGAAAACTATGATCTTCAGTATGAATATGTTCAAGGAACCGGCCTCGTTTGTATATTTTACGACGAAAAGGGCGGCCCCCACGGTTGGTCCAGGCTGGTCCAGGCTGGTCCACAGTGGTCACCAGGGGAGCAACGAACGACAGTGAGCACATTTCTTGGCAAGGAGCCGCTGGTCAAATATTGCGCAGAGAAGGGAAACCACCGTAGGTGTCTCTTTTTCCACATTCTCCATCATTCGGCAGCCGCTCCAATTGTAGAGGCAGTACAACAAGGTCACCAGGCTTCCAAGGGGGGCGCGAGAAGCCGACGCTGCTCTCTTGGTGTGTTTATCAATCATGAGTGTCAGAGAGCGAAATATCCCCTTTGCAGACTGCAGGCATGTTAAGCTAGCGTGCATGACGTCTCAGCGGCGATCAGGCTGACGGACTGCGTGGCATGTTCCTTGGGCACCCACGCACCGCACCAGTCATCGCACCAGTGAGCGTCGCCGGCACGCACACTTCCGCACAGTGCCCACGATTTAATGAATTTGAGCGGCCCTGGCAGCCGCTCGTGATTTTAGCGGCACCGTTACGGTTACTGTAGCAACCCGATCTCTATCGATGAACCTACGGTGAATGCGAGATCGAGATCTGCCAAACCTAAATCAAACACCCTCCACACTTTGACCCGGTGATGGGGCCCGTCTCCGTCTCTGCTTCTGGATCGATCTTTTAACTGAGATGAAGCTTTCGAGCTCGTGACTAGCTATTTAAACTGTCCACTTTTCGGGGGGTATAATTCGCCTAGGTGAATATATGTCTACTATGTCTGAGTTCAGTTAGCATGCGGGGAGCATGCGTCGGAACCTTCCAGTCTTGTTTCAAATAAAACGACCGTATGCACAGTAAAAAAAGTTGTAATATGCAACTTCTCGTGACTGGATTTACTGCTTAACCGCACGCGCGCACGCAGCAGCGACCTTTGACATCTCCATAGCGATAACAGCAAATGCAAGCCCTGCATTTTCGTGAGGAGAAAGACATCTCGGACCAAACTGTGCATTGCGTCTTGAAGGAGTCAATCAGGGACTGAACCCGTTCAGCATCGCCCTAGTGGACTACTTTCCATAAAGCTCCCAACAAAGCAACCCCAGCAGGAAAGCAAAATCGGGGCTCCATCCCCCCTCGCCTGTGGACTTGTCCTTTTGCTAGATCCTTACAGATGTGTGGCACGCAAAGTGGTCCTTTCTCAGCGAATGGCGGAACCTGCGAGCGGAGCCCATGTCTCCGCTCCACGTTACCCACTGAGGTCTATTCAGGACAGGCAACCACACTCAAAACTGTGCTGATGCGAGGAGCGTGACCATGATAGTTGTTGAGCACATCTGGAACATCCCAACTGCGCAGTTGTGCTGGTGTGGACTGAACAGACTCTGCGCTAGCGTTTTCGGGGACAAGAGCAGGGATGGCAAAGGGTCTATTGTTCGGTAGCTGTTGAATTGGGCTGGTAGATTCAGGCTGTTGGCCACTTAGCCACTGCGCTCAGGAAAGCAGCCAGCAACGCGTCGCCTACCTCTGCAGGGTTTGATCATAGCTGTCATAAATGCGTGCAGAACTTTTTCACACGGAAAAAGACTGACGCACGAAAGCTGATCGCCGCTACTGGCCAGGCCGGCCTGAGCTTAAAGGCAGGGAATCGCTCGCGATAAGAAGACCAAAGCCAAAATGCCAAGAGTCTTAGGATTAGGTGGGCTGCATGGCAGTTCCCCCATAAAAAATATTATGTAAGCCTTTAAGTACTCAATCCTGAAGTTGTTACCATGCTGGACTTTGACATACTTGAAGCGAAAAGGTAGCATGAGGTGACTGAGCTCAAACATACAGATTCAGAGTCGGAAGGATGCATCTATTCATCTCTTGACTTCGCATCATTCCCGGCAGCAGTGTTTTGCAGCTTGGAAAAGAGAGTTTTCAAACCTGTGGGTGACAGTGGGACCTCCAGTTCTCTCCTCCAGGACAAATTATGTATGTACATTACAGCGAAGAGCTGTGTGGGCCCACGACTGGCTCTCATGAACTGAGTTAGTGCAAAGTCAGGCTGCGTCGTGAGCTTTAGTTATGGGAACGCTTCTAAGCCCGTTGTTGACGACGGTGAAACATGACTTCTGTATGCTATAGCTTCTAGGAACAAGCTGTATTATGCAACACGGCCCTTCGCCGCTATCAAGAAGAAGAGAACAACCTTGAAAAAACTACCACAAGGGTGCTTTGGGGAATAGCCTCCCAAGTTGACGCACTATTAAATATGGTTCTGGTCGGTCTCAAGTGTTTATTCGAACAGGTGTCAAAATCGAGCCAAATATTTGCCACAGCTGCCGCGTCCACTACCTGCGACCTCATTGACTGACACCATATCATGCTGGAACCAATTATGTATCAAAGCCCCTCTGAATGCTGAAATTTGGCCCCAGCGTTGGGTGTTGTACTTGACGTCTTTCTCTTTTAACGCCAAATGCTGAAAGGTCCTTTACTACATTTCAAATAATCCCTGGGGATGGTCCATGACAGTTTTGTAATGGTCCATAAGGCGCCTCTTAGACCTCACAGCCCCTAAGATGAGTCCGAGGAATGTTAGTCATCTTGCAGACACTACACCATGAAGGAAATTCTGCTCAGGACTTCTGCTCGGCAGCACACTCTGCTGATTGAAGACTCAGACAGCCTTTTTGGCATTTTGATTCCACTCAACCTGATTCCATAGCCACAAAGCCTCCGTAGCATATTTTTGCACCATGGGAGTATTCTCCTGGGAAAGCCCCCTGTGTAAGATCTCAATGACTTTGCAATGCGCAATTACTTGCTTGATCGCATCGGTCATGTCGTTTTTGTCTTGATCCGGTTGCTTTTTCTGTTTACCAACCTTGAACAAGACTCGGCCCAAAGTTTGTATAGCTAGACACCGCTGAGACTGCTGCGAGCTGAGTGCTAAATGAGCTAGCTCCTTTACCGTGTAACCGGCCGACGCAGGCGCATCGCCATGGTGATGGAGACCTTTTGTGGTAGGAATCTCTAAAGATAAACTGGGAGGAACAAGGTTTCCAGAAAAATCAAATCTCAACTCTGACGGGGCTAGTTCCGGTCGGTTGGGCGAATACTCGTCAATCTCTTCCTCTTTCACAGGTTTCATCCATTCCAGCTTGTCTGATTCGATCTCCAAGCTAGGGTAGTATGCAGAATGTAAGTCATCCATGAATTCTGTACTTTCTGGGTCTAGTTTAGGAGCCTGGCTCTGTCTGGGTTTCGGAAAGTGGAATGGAGCATGGGCATCTGCTTCATCATCATGTTGCATAGATTCCTTTTCTGCGCCAAGGTCATTCTGGTCTCTCGGTGTGCTAGCAGTTGTCTCAATTGTGTCTGCAGGTGGAGCTGGCTCTGACATGGGAGTTGGTTCTGTTTTCTTACTGGTCTCAGCAGCCACAGCTTCAGCTTCAGGTGCAGGTGCAGGTGCAGGTGCAGGTGCGGGTTGTTTCTTCTTCTCAATTTCTTGCTCCTTGATCTCAGCCCGTCTAAGCAAGCTTTTCAAAATATCAGGGTCCATTTGCCTGAAAATATCTTCTCGCTCCTTCTCAACCTCCTCGGGCGACATTATGCTTATACGACGTAAATTCTCTAGATGAACTTTTTCACCATCGCTCAACTTATCACCTTGAGCACTGTTCCCCACCGGCCCTGTGGGCAATGGACCAGCTTGATCCCTTTTTGCCTCTTCTCTAGCTCCCCCTGCTTTGCTTTTCCATTTCCGACGTCCTGTTCCAGCAGCTCCTCCCCTTATCGTCTGCGCGGGATTTGGCGGGCGAGGAGGTTCGGGTATGGACGAGACCTCACGTTCAACAATGTCGGGTAAATCCATTTTTCGCTCTGATCTCGAGTAAAAATCTTACAAAAATACTGCCCAGCTCGAGCTCGCTTATGAAGTTCGACTTAGCACTTAGTTGGGGCCGAAATTGGCTGCTTTTATAGGACCCACCTCTCCTTATATTCTACCAACAGGGCGCTGGCTGGTGCTCTTTCAGCTTATGAATCTCACTCTGAGGCTTTTCAAAACAGCCTAAATGTCAACCTAAAAAATAAATCATTACGTAAGTTTTTTTTTAATCGTCGCGAGTTGGCCGTTGAGGCAGCCCTGTCAGGAACAAAGATACGCGATGCCTTGAGGCACCGACCACAAGGAGCTCTTTACCAGTATTCCAGGCTGTGGGACTTTAACACGTTGAATGAGCAATAGGCACTAATTCTCCGCTGAGCAGAAATATCATTTGCCGGTCTTGTGTTTTTTTTTTTTGAGGTCTAAAGCTGCTCAATGTCTCTAAGACTTTTGAGTGCGACGTATTCCATGATGATGCAATTGAATCTCTCAATTCGAAGAGTTGACCTGCAGAGACTCATCAGAAGTTACCAGAACTGCGAAGATTCTCGGCTATGAAGCAGCTGACAGCGATAGTTCTCAAACCAACGCTGCCAAGGTCATAATTCCGCCCTGCCTAAGAAGAATTGAACTGGCGACTCCGAAAATTTCTCCAGGCTTCTCAAACAATGCTAACTTGACGAGATATCCCCACATCAGACGCTCGACTTGAGCTCGTCTGGGCTTGACTTCAGCTGGGAGCCGTAGGGCCGCCGCCGCATATTGCCTGTTGCCATATAAACTGACGTAAAAAGCTGGCAAGCTCACGGGCCGATCACGAATCTGTCACGTCACGTCAACGTCACAAAAAATATTGAAGCATTCGATCTTTGATTCTGACTATGCTTGCTCGAGATCTGATTGTATTCTAGCAGCGCCGCTGCATAATCCTATGTAATACACCCAGAAAGGGGACTCTCGGACCAGTCTGACTTGTATAGTTGCCCAAAGCGCTCCTCAACACTTTCCTCTAGCTCTCCGAGCTATAAAGTCGCGGGTTTGAGCCGGTCCATGTAGCCCTGGTCACGAGACTTGTTGGGTAGAAAGCCGTTCCGATATCAGAAAACTGTAAATTGCGGCTGTGCATGCAACCGATGGCGCCTCTCCCTCCACACATGTGTTAGAAACGCGTGTCCGACTAAGTATAAAATTTGGTCAATGCCAAGAGTCCATATAATAATAGTAACGGCTGCAGGTTGCACGCCGTGCCTCCCCCACCGCGCAGGGGTTTCTGCTCAAGCTGTTCAGCAATTCATATCTGTGCCAGGGGTAAAACTCCGCCCTTCACCATCACTAGTAATGTTGATGCTCCAAGTTTTGGGTATTATTTACGCTCCGCCTTATGATCATCCTTGCCAGACTTGAATATTTGCCCTATTTGTACTACGTGTCACAGTCACAGAGCTATTTATATCATTACCATCTGAAGAAGTTTGCTGTCATGAGCAGTATCCTGAGCTCTGATAGATTCGTAGGTTAATTCTTTTTGTCCTATAATATGTTAATCTGATATTATCGAGATGGCTAGCCTACTAGACCTAACTTCTTTTTATAGATAAATTGCCCATCGGCAATCCGCCGAACTGAAGAACGTGCCAATCCAACGAAATTATTGGCTAGGTAATTTTTCTTAGTTTGTTCCCATTGTATCCAGCACTACCTGTCAAATGACTCGTGCTATCTCAATCTCGGCGGCAATTGACCATGTTTTTGCCGGGGTATACATTAATTCACAAAACTTTTGCTAAACCTAGGCTGCATTCAAATTGGGCGGCTTGCAATAACATAATAAACATATTGTCACTATGATGATCGATCTCGAGACTCGAGTTTACACATCATCATCACCCAGCCAGGCCAGCCTTTTGGCCAGATTGGCTCAGTAACTTTTTAGCTTAACGCAGTCTGCGTGGGGCCCGCCTAGGAAGCCTCGCGAGGCAGCACTAAAGTTTCTTATCACACACATACACTGTTAATTAGCCTGAGTATCGACAGCCCATTTGAGCCTAGCAGCCCTGTAACACTAGTGCTGAGAGTAAATACACACACAACTCTGTTGCAACATTTTTTGTACCCAGTCACCTAGCACGTTGCTTTGCAAACACACATCATACTCCAGTTGGGAGGGTTCGTTATACTCGTTCCTTTTCGAAAACTGCTCTCAGCACTGCACGGGTTCGCATTCTTTTTCGCTACTTATTCCTTGGGGGAGGCTGTGCCCTTGAAGGCAGGATACCCATATATACATTCAGTGTCTTTTACTCAAGGTGAGTTCCGCAGAACGCTATTTGACACAGCTGCGGGACATATAGACGGGACGGACAATCGCAATTGTGGTCGGTGAGGTAAGTATTGCTTTTTTGTGGCTATTTTCCTTATGCTGAGTTGCAAGAAGGTACTAACTCACTTATCAGAGATGGAGGAGGATATAGGCGGAGGTCGGCAAAATTCCTCGGCATCCTCGAAAGGCGGGTACCACAAGCAACGGTCGTTGTCAGGGTCATACAATACCAGCAACACTGGCAGTAAAAATGGTTTGGGCCAGGCCGCTGACGAGCATGCGCAAAACCGCGATACAACCTCTTTAGATTTAGACCTGGAACATCGGCGGACGTTACCCTGGGCCAACATGACTCCGCCGTCGAGTGATACTTCCAGTAAGAAAGCCACTGGGCTGACTGTTGATACCCTTTCGAGTAACCCCTCAGACCAACAGCAGGGGTCGAGCAAGAGTTCGGGAGCGGCTCCTGCCCCTGTAAGTAGCAGCACTAGCCCGACCAGCACTAGAAGAACGAGAGGTTATAGTTTGAGGTCACAGTTGTTCAACCGCAATATAGCTGGCTCAAAACCCTCGCTACCAGCGGTGGTAGTACCGCCTGGTGTCAAAAGTGAAAACGACCAGGAGAATGGCGGAGCAGGTACTTCGCCAATTGAGCTTGTGGAGCAGCCTCCTCTGCAACAGTCGCCGACCAGCAGCCGCTCTGGGTATGAGTTCGGGTCAGGTATGGGGTCTAGTAAGAAAGGCGTCTCACAGACTGTAGTTGCAGAACGTGCGGGTAGCAGTTCCAACGGAGTCAATGATTTCGACGACGATGAAGACGAGAATGGTTACAACAATGGCGGAGAAGGACGTAGGAGCATAGAAGGTGGTGGAGGGGGCCGGAACACTGCTTCAAGTCCTCGTAGCTTGAGAAGCATTGCATCTTTCCGGCCCTTTTCGAAGCAAGCCAAAAACCCCAGTCGGCCGTACGGTGATATCGTGCTAACTGAAGACGAACCCCCTGCTGAAAATGACACCGGTCCAAGCTACAACGAGTTTGTGCCCATGGTAGCCGGATTAAGTTCCAACACTGCTGCCGCTACTTTAAGCAATCATAAACAGGTCACCAACGACAACGATAAACAACAACGGACAAAAATGAACCAGCCTTCATCACAACAAGCTCTTCCCAACTATTCCAGTTGGGCTGCTTCTAGTATTCCCAGGGCAAAGCGGATCAAGGGTGAAGTTAGCAAGTCCTTGGAAGTGGTGACCGATTTCATTCTACGGAAAAAGCATGCCCCACCGTCAAAGGGTGGTCGAAAGTTACCTGTGAACGTTGCTCCTGCCTCCGGAAGCGGTGGTGGTAATGGTAAAAAGAAAGACAACGACAAAGGGCTCAGGCTTATTGATGAGCGTACAGGACGACCCTATGTGGACAATCATATCACCTCGTCAATTTATACTGCATACAACTTCTTACCCCGACAGCTGATTTTCCAGTTCTCCAAATTGGCCAACTTGTATTTCTTGTTTGTGTCTATTCTGCAAATGATCCCGTCGTGGTCAACTACAGGTACCTACACTACCATTATTCCACTGATGATCTTTATGGGTATCTCAATGGGCCGTGAGGGATATGACGACTGGAGGCGGCATCGTCAAGACAAGGCTGAGAACAACCGAATAGTCAAAGTGGCCCGCTTGGGCTTGGGGAGAAACAGGGCCAACCAACACAGTCGGGGCACCCCATATAGTGACAACAACAGTGGCGAACACAGCATGGACCGAGTCCAGTCGGGCATTTCTGGTAATGGCGGTATTGTGTACGTGGACAAAACATGGGAGAATATCCGCGTAGGAGATATCATCAAGCTGGAACAAAACGACTGGGTGCCTGCCGACATTATTCTGATTCAGAGTGACGGTGATGAGGGTCTTACCTATGTTGAGACAATGGCGTTGGATGGTGAGACCAACTTGAAGTCCAAAGATATCATGCCAGAGCTCAAGGATCGATGTGCTACTCAGGAAAAACTGGCAAAGATGGACGCTGAGGTTCTGGTAGAGGACCCGAATATGGACTTGTACAACTTTGAGGCTACCATGACAATTGACGGTATAAGTTACCCTCTGGCCTCACAGAACGTAATTTATCGTGGAAGTATTCTCAGGAACACGTCCAGCATACTTGGCATGGTCGTCTTCTCCGGAGAAGAGACCAAAATCCGGATGAACGCTATTCAAAACCCGCGTTCCAAGTCTCCCAAACTGCAGTCCAAGGTGAACAAGATTGTTATATTTATGGTCGTTTTTGTGATTGCCCTTTCTATATTCTGCACAGTTGCTAGCAGAGTTTACTATACCACTGGTGGCGACAAGATGTGGTATCTTACAGGTATCCAAGTCGGCGTGGTTCCCAACCTGATGGGTTTCATCATTATGTTCAACACCCTGATCCCGCTCTCTCTTTATGTGTCAATGGAGATTATAAAAGTTTGTCAAATGTTGATGCTCCAGGAAGATGTGGATATGTACGATGAAGTGAGCAATACGCCCTGTGAAGCAAGGACGGCTTCCATCAACGAGGAGCTGGGCCAGGTTTCTTATATCTTTTCGGATAAAACTGGTACGTTGACAGACAACGTGATGATTTTCAGGAAGTTTTCTGTGGCCGGGTACTCGTGGATCCATGATCTAGACGTTAAAGCTGAATCAACTGAGCTTTTCCAGCAGGCGCGGCAGCGTGATCATCATCATCACCAGCAGCGTGATCATCATCATCACCAGCAGCAGCAGCAGCAGCAGCAGCAGCGCTCCAATGACCCTAGCTCTCCTAGATCTGAAAGGCTGGAGAGGTCAAGCACGGACGTTATCTTGAGGCAGGTTGCAGCTCTTCCTCGAAATTCCTTGGGGGGAGTTTCCATTGGAGATAGTGGGCACGCGAGGGCAAGTAGCCCCAGGAGAAGCACCACCACGCCGCGAGCTAGCGGCACCCGGAAAAGTGGTGCTACCAGAAAGGGGAGTGCCGCTGGTGGGCCCCGACCAAGCATGGCCTCGTTGGGCAGAGTGATCAGTACCAATACGTGGCGGTCCACGGCGAACCCTGCCAAAGTGCAGTACTCCAAGTCCACATTGGAGCTACTCGAGTACATTCTTACCCAACCTAACTCGGTATACGCTCGTAAGGCCAAGTTTTTCTTGCTGGCGGTCGCCCTCTGCCACTCTTGCATACCTGAGGGCAACAAGACGGTTGACGAGCAAGGACGGTACCAAATTGAGGATCTGAGTTTCCAGGCCGCCTCGCCGGATGAGCTGGCACTGGTCTCAGCTGCTCGTGACCTGGGCTTCATTGTGATTGACCGGACACATACCACCATGACTATCCGAACATACCCCTATGGATTCGATGCGGGGCCGGTCGATGAACTTTATCAGGTGCTGGAAACTATCGAGTTTTCGAGTGCGCGGAAAAGGATGAGTACCGTTGTGAGGTTCCCGGACGGCCAAATTTGCGTTTTATGCAAGGGCGCCGATAATATAATCATTGAGCGGCTCAAGCAGTCTCAGATGGCGCTGGAGAAGGCGCAGCAAGTTGCTGAACAAACAATGGCCCGTAAAACCGCTGAAGCCGGCGTTGTTATCGCTAGGAACTCCATGTCTAGCCTGGGACATTCTCATAACCACAGTCATGGACATGGACTAGGACACGGACACGGGCACGGACATGGGCAGGAGCATGGTAGAGTCAGCCTATCGCGCCCCAGTCTGAACCTGGACCGGCACCAGGCACTGGCGTTTGTGGAGAACCATTTGTCAAGAGCGCACCAAGAGGATGAGGCTATTGAACAAATTGCCGAGTCTTCCAGGAGGTCCCTCACAATTGCCCGACAGGACAAAGCTGGCCATGGGTCCACTAGGCAAACTGTTCAAAAGGCGCTCAATGCATCAGTTGTTTCTGGCGCCGATGATGGGCCTGGGAATACCAGCACTACTAGTAACAGAAATGGCGACCAGGCTAGTACCCTCCCCGTCATTGATGACCACCTAGCTCTGAACGACAGTTATGTGATGGAACAGACGTTGCAGCACGTTGAGGAGTTCTCAACCGAGGGGTTGCGTACGCTCATGTACGCTTACCGATGGATGGATAAAGACGAGTACGCCAACTGGATCAAGCTATACAAAGATGCGCGTACGAGCTTGGTTGACCGCCAGGAAAAGACAGAAAAAGTGGGCGAGATGATTGAGCATGACTTTGATCTGTGTGGTGCCACTGCTATCGAGGACAAGCTGCAGGAAGGAGTGCCCGAGACAATTGATCGGCTGAGAAGAGCCAATATCAAGCTATGGATGCTTACCGGAGATAAACGGGAGACTGCTATCAATATTGGGTATTCGTGTCGACTGATAAAGGACTACTCAACTGTGGTGGTATTGAGGTCTGACGAAGGTGATATTGCTGGTAAAATGGCGGCGGCGATGCTGGAGCTCGATAGCGGGAATGTCGCGCACTGCGTGGTGGTGATCGACGGGTTGACTCTTAGCGAGGTCCAGCTGGATGTGACGTTGACAGCTCTTTTTATTGACTTGGGTGTTAAGGCCGACTCGGTTATATGCTGCCGAGCAAGCCCGTCGCAGAAGTCCGCCATGGTCCTAGCCGTCCGGAAAAAGGTCAAGAATGCTATTACCCTTGCCATTGGTGATGGTGCTAACGATATTGCCATGATTCAAAGCGCTGACGTTGGTATTGGTATCACAGGTAAAGAGGGGCTCCAGGCCGCTCGGTCTTCAGACTACTCTATTGCGCAGTTCAGGTATCTCATCAAGTTGCTGTTTGTTCATGGCCGGTGGAACTACGTGCGGACTTGCAAGTACATTCTGGGAACTTTCTACAAGGAGTTTATGTTCTATCTGTCGCAGGCGATATTTCAACGGAACACCATGTTTACAGGTACATCTCTCTATGAGCAATGGTCGCTGAGTATGTTCAACACCCTGTTCACCTCGCTCCCTGTACTGTGTATTGGTATCTTTGAGCAAGATTTGGCACCAGCAACTTTGGTGGCAGTCCCGGAGCTGTACTCGAAGGGCCAGCGGGACAAAGGATTTGGACTTTTGCTTTTCATTGGCTGGATGGTCACTGCAGCTTCGCAGTCGGTGCTGATATCCTTTATGAATTTCTGCATCTTTGGGTACAATTCCACAAATGACAACACTTTGTACCCCTTTGGCGTGCTTTCGTTCACTGTCATGGTGTTGATGATCACGGTCAAACTTCAGAGTTTGGAAATGCATAACATCACCTGGATAGTCGTTGCCACCATGATTGTTTCCTTTGGAGGCTGGATGTGTTGGAACTTGCTCTTGTCTGTGGTTTATGGACCCCACAAATCGGCTATTTATTTCGTGCATCAGGGAATTATTGACCATTTCGGCAAGGACCTGACATTCTGGGCATCAGCGCTTGTCATATTCTTCTGTGCCCTGTGCCTCGAGCTGGTCATCAAGGTGTGCCGGACAAACTTATTCCCCAACGACACTGATGTATTCGAGATTCTCGAAAAGAACCCACAGGTGAAAATGCGCCTCGAGGAGGAAGCCTACGATGACTTGCGCCAGGGATGGGAGTGGGAGCGAGACAGCGACTGGTCGTTCCTCAATTGGCTCGGACTGGGTTGTATCAGCAAGCGGCGACGAAAGACCAGCGGAGGAATCCGGCTGTCGACAGCTGCCACCATGTCCTCTTCGCCCTCAGCCAACGCTTCATTTGTGTCGGTGGCAGCAGAATCTTTGCAATTGGCAGAACCGTCATCTGGCGCTGCGGACCCACAGCCAACTACTGACTTTGGTGCTGGTTCCACGCGGAAAAGAGACCGGATCAAGAGCGTTCTTACGGGTAACAGGAAGACGAGTCTTGACTATGAACGTGAGGTTCAAGAAATTCTACGTCGTCGTGCCTTGCAGGCAGTTGACGACGATATCATTGTATAGATATGTTCATTATATATATATTACGAACAAGGGGCGACGTGCCCCACAAATATACACAAGTTTGCATTTTTTTTTATTCTTCTTCTTTTTCCCTTTTCATCAAATAAATAGGTCAAAAAAATTCATTCAATAGGGATCAAAACTCTCGTACTCCTCACGTAACCCCGTGTTGATGGTGTATCTCCGGTCGTTCATGACCGGTTCATACGGTATAGTATCCCTCACAGTGATGACAGGGTAATTGTAGTCCCCGTACGCTAACTGGCGCGCCTGCTCGTATAAGCTCTCGTCGCCCTCCATCCCCTGATCAAAGTCGACCAGAGGCTCGTCTTCTAAACCCGGGTAAGAATTGCTCGAGGTTGATGTGCGCCCGCTGCTACCAGCAGAGGCGGGGCCCGTGGCATGGGCAGAAGCTGGCCCCGCCGAGCTGGCCCCACCCTCGTAGTGGGCAGACATGGTATTATATCCCGTCTGCAAGCTATTCTCGATAATGGGCACTCTGGCCCCTGCGCTTTTGGACTTTGGTAGCCAGTATTTCGATTTCCCGCCGTTCTGGTACCGCAGCCCGGCCATCATACGGGCTTCGCGCGACCTGCTTAGCGGGTGGTCCAGCAACGCCTCTATAGAGTCGAACTGCCTGTAACCGTAAGAATCACCTAGAAAAGTACTCTTGAAGTCAATGACAAGATCGCCCACGCCCAAAGCATCTCGTAATGCATAGTATACTGGCAACCGAGCGTAGCCAATGATATCGGTGGTGGTATAATCCTGGTAACTGAATGCATACCAATGGCCAATTGCGAACCCTAACATCTCAATGCACATTAGACTGTCCTGGATTTGAGGCGCCGACACAGTTCCCATGACACCGTTGTGACCAGGCTCATCCGACACTAGGCCCAGGTAAACACAAATTCCCAGTACCACTCCCTGCCAGTAGGAGAAAAAGATGATAATCTTGATACAAAGGAACTTGGGCATTGGTCTGTAAGGTGCCAGGTCATCCTTGAGACAGTACCAAAACAAACCTAGGCAGTATAACGCCATGGTTATGCTCACGTTATAGATCAACCCAACCCACAAATAACTTGAGGTAAGGCTAATCTCATGGTTGACAAAGGAAGGTGTTTTGCTCAGCAGAGCTGATAGTAGTGCTAGCATGGGCTTGATCCAGGTGTACTGCAGAATTCCCCTCTTGATAGCCAGGAATGTGAGTGGGTCGCTAATGTCCACTGGTGGCAAGAAGTAGCAAAATGGCCATGGCTGAGGGCTAGGCTCTCGCCCGCTGGTCGAGATGATGATATCCCGTTCGCCGCCCAGCAAATTTGTCAATAATGCAAAAAAAGTATAAATAACGAACGCCTCGTAGCATTCCCTAATTGGCGTAAGGATAGACCCCAGTATACTGTCGTGGAGATTCAACCACGAAGTCAATGCATATAAAGGTAGTAGCAGCTGTATCCGCACAATGAGCCGCTGGTCCATGGGCTTTCGGTAGTTTTTTAAATGCATGCATATTGATATCGTTGAAATGCAAATGGCGCTGAACGCGCATAACGTCGTTATGATACTAAGCCAATAGAACATGGCTCATCCCTGGCTGGTCGTCGCCACCTCTGTCTCCCGCGTGCCTTTTGTGTTGTTTATTTGCTTGGGCCTGAGTAGGTCCTAAGGGCAAATAGAAACCTTGTTATTGCATATATAAGCCCAGAGTATTCACCTCCTCCGCTTGATCAATGGGCTAGCTTGCGCCTTCGCAGTTCCTCCTTCCCGTGAAGAAAAGTCCTGATCAATTGGATGAATGCTCAATTGGCAGAAAGGACTTATTGGAGCCTTATATTGGTTGCGGCAATTATTTGAATTTTCGAGTTCGGCCCCGGCTCTGATAACAACAGTTTCGTGTATGCTTCAGTGGGTAACTGTGTATATGCACCTCGCTGAATCGTGCATATGATCGGTTGACGGCTGTGGCGAAAAATGAAAGCGATCGATCTCTGAGCTATATAACTGAGCGCTTGATTCTCCGGGCATAGCAGCATTGAGTTATTGCGGGCTGATCTAAGGCTAGCCGCTCTCGGTTTCTTACTCTAACCGGTTACATGGTGGAGTTGCTTTGATCGTGAGATCGTGACTGGTTATCTCACATAGGTGTGAGTCAGCCTCTGATTTCGCGCATCCCGAGAACGCGTTATCACCACAATACAGCCGCACCTAGCGGCGACTCGAGCATTAACGCTAAGCAAGCTCCTGCGTACCAATTTGATAGACTAGTGGAGCTGTAACAAGCTGAGGCTTCGATAGTTCTGATGCTGCAACTACAAACTAGTCAATGTGCTGCCATGCTCTGGAAAGGCTCCAAATTTCTCGTACGTACGTACGTACGTGTAGTGACCGGACTCGGCAATAGTCACGTGAACCTTATCGCGCCAGGACACTAAGTCAACTAAGTTAATTCAAAGCGCGGCATGCCCTGCCGATCGCCGCATCTGAAAGCTCCAGGCTCCTGTTACGAGTTACACACATTTGATCCCAGACTTTTACGGTATCATGAGGATGGCAAGCCCAAGCATTAAGGAGCTTTGAGTCGAGTGGGCTCAAACGGTTCTGGAGCATTGTGTTTCTCAACAATAATGGCGAGCTGCATATTTCGTCTAGAGTAACAGGGCAGCAGCCCCATTTCGTGCCACAACATCGCAAGCTCAGCAAAAGTAGATAACTCGGTTTCTATCTAACTACTGCAAGAGCACTGAATGTCTCTGGAATATTTGGGGCTCTCCCCAAGGAACTCCTTCTCCTGTTTGACACCCCAACCCTCCTCGAATGGAGACAAACTCATCTTCATCACATCTCGAAACAGTTCATAGTCGCCCTTTGTCGCGTCCTGAATGACTTTATCCATTACCCAAGATTTCAGGACAAAATTGGGATTGATTTGCCGACTCTGACTCTTGCGATCGTCATCTGATATACCTGCCTTCTCAAGGCGGGCCATGTATTTTTTCAACCAGGTCACGACCCTGGTAACAGCTTCATCGCCAGTGGCTATCGGAGTCTCGACGGGCTCAGTGTCGGGCAAAAGCATTTTCGCATACTCCTTGAGCGACGGTTCGTCAGTAACTAGAGGTAGGTCACCCAGTGTCCTGAAAAAGCGGTTGTACTCGATTGCACAGTCCTCCATGGTGCTGAGCAATGGCGTCAGCAGCTCATCAAAGTCGTCCTCTTCCTGTGACCTCGACCCGCGCGGCACTAATGGAACAAGGGCCAGCCTTTGTAGCATTTTAGTCTCATAGAGCTGTTTGAACTCGTCCATATACAATTGGTTCATCTCTTTCATAAAATTATCCAGATCATCCTGGTCCGTGACTAGAAGACTAGCCATGTCTTCTGCAAACCTTACCAGATTCCACCAAATGGCAGATGGCGTGTTTCTAAACGAGTACCTCAAGTTTCCATCATCATGATTAGGAGTGAACGAAGACTCAAACGTGTCCATAAATGCATAAGGGCCGTAGTCGATAAATAGACCCATGATAGAGGTGTTGTCAGTATTGAGCACTCCGTTCATCAAGCCATAAGTCTGCCACAAAGCCACCGATCTCGCCTGTCTCTGCACCACTTCCTGATACAGCGCTTGGTACTTTGCGCTGCTGTCGTCGCCGGACTCCCGTTCTACTTCTATGTTGAATACTTCTTCCAAGCAGTAGTCGGCGAGCTTTTGTACATTTTCCTCCTCTCCAAGTGCAGCCTTCGCATAGTTAAACGTACCTAGCCTCACCCAACTTTCTGCCATACGGGTGACAACAGCACATGGCTCTGGTCCGCGCTCTCGTCTAGCTTGCAATGTGGGGTACTTCACTATAGAAAGGACCCTTGTAGTTGGGATCCCTAGCGCATTGACATACTCACTTCCCAGCGCTTCTCTTATACTGGATCTCAGCACAGCGCGGCCATCAGCAAATCTCGAGTATGGGGTACGCCCAGATCCCTTCAGTTGGACTTCATACCGTTTACCAGTGGCAGGATTCTCCGCTTCAAACAAACTTAGCGCACGCCCATCGCCTAGCTGACCTGCCCACACTCCAAATTGATAGCCCGCATACGCCTGTGCCCAAGGGAAAATGCTGTTGCTACCCTGTGTCAAGAGTTTCCTGCCCGAGACCACATCTACAAATTCCGGATCCTTCAGAGCAGCCTCTTCGTCAAGCCCCAGATCTTTCATTGCAGAGCTCGACACTCCAATCAGCTCAGGCTTGTCCTCAGTTCCCAGAAACTCAGGGAGCATCCATGTGAAGTTGCCCTTGACGACACGGGCTTTTCTCCATAGCGGATCAGCCAGATCCATCTCCTTTGCCGCGGTCACAGTGGGGACCCGACTATCAGGCACCAGCCTGTCCGTAAACACGCTACTCAGCCTTAACTTATCCATATTCGTCTTATTTCCCAGGGTTCTAAGTATTCTCATGGATGACAGTTCCAGTCCATTGCATTCCAATAAATCACGGCTGTGGTACAATTGCTCGAGAGCAAGCTAGTAATCCTAAGTCAAACGAGTCACAGACTCACAGTGCCCTAGTCTGCCTGAGCGGCTAGTCTTGGTAGTCAGTTTTGGGCACGTGCATAATATAATAGTCAAAGCTTAATCATCAGATCCGGAGATGCGGCTGATCGCTAGCCTCGCTTGCCATCAGTTACTCAGACAGCCCACCATTCACTCGGCTTGAAGTACATATGTCGCAATGAGAAAGTTGGAGCTGAGCTCGAAGTTCACAGGCTCTAGAGCTTTCAGTCCTTCGGTCATGCTTCAAGAAAAGTTCTGGCTGAGGCCAGGACCATTGGGCATTCCTCATTGAAAACGTTACAAATCGTACTATGCCATCGACATTCCTGCCTGACTGCCCCTAAGCCGTATAGGGCTGCTTCAGTTGAGGCTAAATGACTATTTAAGAAAGTGCGGCGCCGATTCGTATCTACGCAATATTTAGCATCCCGTGCGTATCTTATGAGCCACAATACTCAGCGCCCGCACGAAAAGTAAGCTTGACTCACGGGATCATTCACCGGGACATCTAGAGATTTTTGGTAATTTTGATGGCCTGCATAGAACAACAACCTAGTATCAGGCTGACCTTTTCAGCACTCGAAGGAGCTTTGACAAAAATCTTATGAATATTCAGGATTTAAGATCTGCAGCGCGGTGCTAAATCCAGGAACACAGTACTGCGAAGAAAATTAAACTCGATCAGCATAAAATTTCGCGCCTGGCGGCCTGCGCCCGCAGAAAAATCAAAGCTTGTTGGAGCTTGCACCGAGACTGAAACTTACCGATAAGCTAAGTGTCAGCCCAGCTAGTCTATTCGAGCACCTCACGAAATAACCATAATACTGCTCGAGCCAATTTCGCGACGCGAAGGGGTACCCGATTTTTCGAAAAGGTCTGATCTCAAGTACGCAAACTGGGAGTTATATTCCGGAGGTTATAATACTACATCACCAAAGCCAAGGCGCGTGTCACAGTTGATGCCTTATACGGACGCGCAGATGATTGGAGAACCCTGAAAATGAAAAAAGCGACACCGCAGAAGATGGCACTATCAGAAAGGCCATTACCGCCTAAGCAGGCTCTGTTGAGTCAGAATGCCAGTGTCATCTCGTTATACTCTGCCCGAGTGGTTGGACAGGTGTACATACTAGCCAACTCGCAGGCGAGAAACTGGGACCAGCTCTACGAAGAGATTAGCAATTTCAACGAGACAGGGGTCACTGTGCAATGGAGGGAAGGTGATCAAGGAGCAAAGGGTGGTACTAGCTATGAATTCAACCCATTACTTGAATTCAGCTGGGTCTATAGAAACTACCGGACCGAAGGATACCCAGAAACAGGATTCGATTTCCCATCAGTGGCCTGTCAGTTTTGCATCACTTCATTTCATATCATGGCTCGGCACTTACAACTATTTCACAACCTAATGGTTGAAGACATTGCGCCAATGCAAGGGGTAAGCGATCTTCTGAGCTGTTGGGAAGAAAATGACTTCCGCAGTATAAAGGATGCTACCAGCAATGGACCCGACAGCTTCTTGGACCCTACTGATAGCGTTCTTGGCGAGAATGATACCTATCAGTATAACATGGCCCTCGTGCTCTGCACCCTCATTAGAAATGATGGCTGGTCTTTGTGCTTTCTTCGCTCCCTGTATGACGGTATCCCTCACAAGTTCTTGGCTCCACAGTGCCGAACCCAGTGGGCTGCAGAATTTAGAGTGGAGACTGTTCTTCAGATGCTGAGGTGCTGTGTAGGTACGCAAATGGACACGGTGGTCGCATGGTTTTACGACCAATTCCTAGACCTGATTTCTGATATTGCTCCGTTCCCGGGCCTCCAAAAGTATTTTAAATTCTTCGACAGCGCATCAAGCTGGTATGAACCACCCAGCCGCAAACCAAGTACCGATTTTGGCTCCTTGCTGATCAGCAGTCTCAGCACGGCGCGGTTCTTTGATGCCATGATTCAGTTCTTTGTGGGGTGGTATATGGAGACGGTGGTACTCAAAGTGAGGAAAAACGACGATTTGCAAGCGCAAGCCAGTGACCCAAGCATGATCCTCTCGCCGCCTACAGCATACTCCTTCAATAGTGCAATAAATGCTTCCGGCTCAATGCATCACCATTCGCGGCGCATGAGCTCTCTAGAGATGGAGTACAGTCGTGAACTAGACCTCAAATTGCAGGATGAAATTAGCGCAGTGAGCACCGGGGCTGCTGAGGCGGTTGAGAGGTCCGCCGCTGGGACAGATCAGTCGTTCCATAGCTATGGGCATTCTGAGGAGCGGTCGCACGAGCGATCACAGGAACAATCAAGAAACCAAGCTAATCTGAATGTTCTTGCAGCCGCGGTGACCTCGGCTGCGCCATCTCCAGCGCCTCTTACCGTCGAGGCTCTGTCGCATCATCAGAGCCTCCCCAAGAGCCACACTGAATCTGGGGCCCATCAGCTTGATCAGGCATCACCCAAAATTGACGTACCTCCGTTCAAAGCTTCGAGGGCCAATGGAGGCAAGGAGACTGCTTCTAATGGCAGGGTGCTTGATCAACAACAGCACCAGCTCAAAACTATCCCGGCAAAACGGGCAAGTTCGCATCAAGAGATTTCGTCTGACGTATCTACGACGCCTGCAGCGCATTCAAAGTCTCTATCGGCAGGACGCTCGCCATCGTCACAGCACTCACGTAAACTGAGAGCACTTGATATGTCTAGCCACACATCGCCGGCAACAAGAAGCAAGGATGAATCATTCGTCAAAGAATCAACACATGAGACCGGCTCTAACGACACCAGTCAAATCCTTTCAAAAAAGAATGGAGCAGCCACGCCAACTACATCAGCAAAACGCTTGAGTATCAAGCTTCCTTCCAAGTTCCGCTTGAACTCCAAAGAGTCCCCATTTATGGCCAGGTATAAGGCGGACGAGGATGATGAAATCGCTGAACGGGCCACTAGCGCAAAGGGAGAGCCCGAGGGCCAATCAATACAAGAGTAATGCATACCATTACTTCGCAGCCCCTTAGATGTAGATCCTAGCTCAAGCCGCAACTTCATTTGCAGCGCCGCAAGATACTACGCGGAGACAAGCCTGAAGAAGAAACAATAAAATAATTTATTCAGTAATTTTTAGAAAACGTTCTAGTTACAATTAACAGCTATTCACATGAAAAAACGAATGGTTTAGTCAACCTCCTCCATGACAGACTCAGCGTTGTCAGCCTCAGGGACAGCCTCGGCAGTCTCAGTTGAGGAACCGTCCTGGACAAGCTCGTCAATGTTAAGGCCAAGAGAAATGAGCCTGTAGATTCGGGAAGCGAAAGAGTTAGGCTCGTCCAAGCTGAAACCAGAGGTGAGCAGAGCAGTCTCGTACAAGAGGTTAGTCAAGTCCTTGACAGTTCTGTCCTGGACACCATCAGCCTCAACACGGGTCTTGAGCTCCTTGATGATGTTAGACTTGGGTGAGATCTCGAAGGTCTTCTTGGAAGACATGTATGAGGACATGGTAGTGTCTCTCAGAGCTTGAGCCTTCATGATTCTCTCCATGTTAGCGGACCAACCGAATTGACCGGTTCTAATGGCAGCAGGAGCATCCATGAGCTTGTGGGAGACAACAACCTTCTCGACAGAGTCGCCGAGAACCTCCTTGAGAGCCTTGGTCAGGTCTTCAAACTCCTTCTCCTCCTTCTCTCGCTCGGCCTTCTCCTCTTCGGTCTCCTCCAACTCGTAGTCCTTGGTGATGTCAACGAGCTTCTTGTCCTCGAACTCCTTGAGCTGAGTCATGGCGTACTCATCAATAGGGTCGACCAAGAACAAGACTTCGAAGTTCTTAGCCTTGAGAGCATCCAAGAATGGAGACTTCTCGACGGCCTTGATAGACTCACCAGTGATGTAATAAATATTCTTCTGATGCTCAGGCATTCGGGTGACATAGTCAGCGAGCGAAGTCATCTCATCAGAAGACTTGGTAGAGTTGTATCTCAACAGCTTGGCGAGGCTGTTTCTGTTTTGAGCATCCTCATGGACACCAAGCTTGATGTTCTTGCTGAAAGCAGTGTAGAACTTGTCGAACTGCTCACGGTCCTCAGCAATCTCGTTGAACATCTCGATGCACTTCTTGACCAAGTTCTTTCGGATAACCTTAAGAATCTTGTTCTGTTGCAGCATCTCTCGGGAAAGGTTCAATGGCAACTCCTCCGAGTCAACAACACCACGAACAAACGAGAGCCACTCAGGGATCAGTTCCTCAGCATCGTCGGTAATGAAAACACGTCTGACGTAAAGCTTGATGTTGTTCTTCTTCTTCTTGGACTCGAACAAGTCGAAGGGAGCACGGGCAGGAGTGAACAAGATAGCCTTGAATTCCAACTGACCCTCAACGCTGAAGTGCTTGATGGCAAGAGGCTCTTCCCAGTCGTTAGAGATAGACTTGTAGAAAGTGTCGTACTCCTCCTTGGTGACCTCGCTTGGGTTTCTGGTCCACAAAGGCTTGACCTTGTTGAGCTCTTCGTTCTCAACAACAGTCTCCTTAACCTTCTTGGTCTTCTCCTTCTTCTCCTCATCCTCGTCTTCCTTGACTTCCTCAATCTTGGGGGTCTTGTCATCCTCGCCCTCCTTCTTCTCTTCATCGGCATCCTCAACTGGGACCTCCTTCTCAACCTCCTTGGTGACAACGAGCTGGATGGGATAAGCGACGAACTCAGAGTGTCGCTTGACAACATCCTTGATTCGCTTCTCCTCGAGGTATTCGAGTTGATCCTCCTTCATGAACATTCTAATGATAGTACCTCTGCCAATTCGTTCGTTGACCTCGTCAAGAGTGACAGTGAACTTACCACCGGCAGAAGATTCCCAAATGTACTGCTCGTCATCGTTGTGCTTGGAGATAACCTGGACACGGTCGGCAACCAAGAACAGCGAGTAGAAACCAACACCAAACTGACCGATCATAGAAACATCGGCACCAGCAGATAGGGCCTCCATAAGGAAAGACTTGGTACCAGACTTGGCGATAGTACCCAAGTTGTTGACCAAATCAGCCTTGGTCATACCGATACCGCTATCTCTGATCTCCATGACCTTCTCGTCTTTCTTGGGAGTGATCCTGATGAACAAGTTGGGCTCCGACTCGAGCTGCTTGGGGTCGCTCAGAGCCTGATACCTAATCTTGTCCAGAGCATCCGAGGCGTTGGAGATCAACTCTCTCAAAAAGATCTCCTTGTTTGAGTAGACCGTGTTGATGATCAAACTCATCAACTGAGAGATCTCAGCCTGGAACTCATATGACTCAGCCTTTTCACCGCTCATTGTGGATGTGTATAAGTCTCTTTTCTAAAACCTTTCAAGTAATTTGCGTTCGCAAATATATGGGTGGGAAGAAGGGTGAGAAAGAAAGAAAGTGTTGTGAAGGGGAAGAAGAGGGTTCAGTTCTGCGGGAAGTGCCGCACTATTTTATATCTGTTAAAGCCGGGTAGATTTTCACGGTAAAGAACCTTCCAGCGAGTTCCATCGATGGTTGGAGAAGCAGCGAGAAAATCGAAATTTTTTTTTTTTTTTATTTCAGCACCAATCTGGATCAAAATAAGCTTCTGAATCGAGCTGACCTGGGGTTAACGCGTGTTGATCTAGCTACAAATTGTCTACAATCGCGTTCTAGAAATTTCCTGGAGTTCGCTCAGCCGCGCGTGTCGAATTGATCTTGATCTCAACTTGTCACGTGGAACTTTTTCGATGGCGCGTTAGCATGGCAGGTGCTGAGCCTCTAAATTTGTACTTCTGGCTAAAATTACAGAAACCAGCGAAGCCCCTTCATGCTGAAGGTCGCTCGAAGTTCAAGACTGTCTGCGCTTGAAGCCGGGTGAGACTATCGGGGTCATCAGTCTCGCAAGCTTGCAATCTTGTTCTTATCGAGCTGATCTGATCCGCAGTTAGTGGGGTTTCATTCAGCGGAATAGACTTGACCAAGCATCCGTATACGTAGATAGCCGTACGGCGCATAATAGCCTTGTCTTCGGAATTTTCGAATGTAAGGATGCCAATAACGAGATCAGCAATGTCACTTAGCTGGTCCACTGCTCCCACAGGGTTGAGCTCACAGATCAAGCTGAGAATACTCAAACTCGACATGCGTAGCCGGTCATCTGTGTCGCGGTCTCTTGCTCCTGCAAGGTAAACTAACTTTTGAACTAGTACCTTGTTAGTTTTCGGTGGTAGCGCCACGTCTATCCGTTGCACTATCTTCAAGATGGCCTCACCGCACCGCAGTCTCTCGTCAAGAGAGTTTTGCTTGTCCGTGTAGTACGATAGCAATGTATCAATAGTCTGCGGTTGGAAATCAGGGCCGAAGTTTTCTGCAAGGGCTTCTATTCCCTTGATTGCGTTCAAATAAATAAATGAGTCCTCATCCTTGAGCTGCGAGAGAAAGATCATCAGAGCTCCCTCGCACGTTATGACTGGGTCCTTTTTTGTGACGAGCTTGGTTATTAGGTGAAGGCCATATGCTCTGTTGGGAACAAGCGGGTCCTGAAGTGATTTGAGAGCCTCTTGGTATACGAACTTTGAGTCTGTGGACTTGAGTTCATGGTCCTCGTCGGCTCCCCCAGCATCGCCTGAGGCTGAGAAATCAAGAGCTTGTATGGCCATGTCAGCTTTGGCCCTAAGTGACGAGAATTGGCCTCGAACAGCTTCAAGCTTAGGTCTGAGCTCGGTTGCAAATGACGCCAAATCGCGTGCTTCCAGAGCTAGGCTCGTTATGAGATTGAGGCACACGTCAAAAATGGCTACATGGCTCTGTTCGTCGTCCATCTCATTATCCGAATCTGCATCGGAGCCCATATCTTCATCATCTGAATCCGCTTCCTCTTGCTTACTGTTGAGAACCAAAACAGATCTCGGCTCTTGGCCATTGGCGCTGTTCAATTGCTCGGTGATCACAGACAAGATGACTTGGAAGATATCTTCAGGTGACTTGAGAAGCTTTTCCCGCTGTGTCTCAACCATGCCCTCCAGGACCTTGAGAGCCACTAAAGGTTTGAAAGGATCGCTGTCACCAATGATTGCGTGACTTGGAGCGAGCCATTGCGTAAGTATTGATACAAAGACTTGTCCAACACTTTTTTCATCCATATCACCGAGTACATCTAAGAAAAGTGGTATCCTTCTTTCAAGCTCCTCCAACGGGTTTTTGCTTTGTTCAGTCAAAGTATGAACTCTAGGACGTATTTCTACTCCGCCCTTCTGAGATCCGGGACCATACATCCAGTTGAGCCCCCCATCATCCAAGAATCTGCCCATTATCGCATCAATGGACCCGGTGAGTATGTTTGCTAGCACGCCCTTCATGATACTTGAGGGCCGTTTCGAGGTCACCAGGTATACATATAAGATCCATAACGACCATCCGAATGGCAGATCTAATGCGGAAAAATCTTTGGTTACTTTCCCAAGCACCATAATACCTGCCTCTAGCGTCGCTTCATCCGTAGTAACAGTATCCGCTTCATTGGTAGCGCCAATGCTAGAGTCTTTGGTTTTCTGGGGATTGAAGATTTTGGTTAAAAAGGCCAAAAATCCTCGGTTGATAATCATAGGTCGCTGGGTATATAAATCTTGCATTACCAAAATACTTGCCGCAACGATATCCTCCGCATATGGAGTACCACTTGGTCGTGACAAAATGTTGAAAAACTGTAATCCAATGTTCATAGAGTACTCGTCTGGGTTCATTCCCTTGGGTATAGCTCTCAAAACCTTGACCGCTCGTTCTAATTCTGGTTGCGAGACCTGCTGCTGTTCTCTTAAGCCCGATGTGAACTCGATTAACGACCTGACTCCATTGTCAGGCCGGCTGACTGGCAATTGCGCCAACTGACTCGAAAGAGCGGACTTCACCCATGAGGGTGCGCTGGGGCGTAATAGCGTAGTATAGTATTGTAGTAGTGAATATGTGTCCATCTGTTGTTGAATGAAGTCTAGCCATTGTCCTGATGGATCATCATGATTAAGCTCAATGGCACCGCTGATGTAGTCTGTACAAAATGGTCCAAGCAGCAAGATGTCTCTGACATCACCTTTCACTTCTAGCAGTTGCTTTAGTTTCTCCATGACGCTTGTCAAAAGTTGTCGATAATTTTGAGGATCCTTCTTGGGTACAGATCCGAGCTGACTGGAGTCCTTCATACGATCTTGCAAAGCAATGCCATTGCCTCTACTCAAGCACGGGTACAGCCCTTCCACAACCACAAGGTGTATCATGAGATTGAGAGTTTTCATATCAACGAGACTTATAGAAATCAGATCCGGATTATCTGGGGTTTTCACCAATGCTAGTTGCTGGACCTGCTGAATAAGATCCATCAGCATCATGACAACCTGTTCCCTGGCCTCGACATCGTTGAGTGGGGCTCTTTTGAAGAAGCCATCGTGCAGCGACTCTACCCTATGACCTGAAGTTAGAGCCTCTTTGAGTAACGGCTCCGTCTGCCTGAATACTTCATCCAAACTGGCCATGGATCCTTGTATCTCTGCGGATCTACGGATCCGAACTAAGCTCAATTATTGATCTCACGGCCGGCCCTTGTACAATCATAGTTATGTAATAATGGGGCTCACTATCGGAGCGTGGTGACAATCATCGCTTGAGGTGTCGTTACGTAATACAATCAGGAGCTAAATACCGGAGAGATCCTAGCTAATTATCTGAAATTTTTTTTGAAGCTGCAAGTTTTGGTATAGATCTTCTCAAGCATCCAAAAGCAGCGGAGAGTGCGGACGAACACCGAGAAGATGGGCCAACCAACGGAAGAGCAGAAGGATGACCTGCTTATGGACGCCCGAGCAGGCGACTTAGAGCTAGTCAAGGAGTTTTTCGAGGAATTCTCAGAGCACAAAGAAGCACTACTGGCTGAGATCCGGGACGAATACAATGGATCTACTCCACTACACATGGCTAGTGCCAACGGGCATGTGCCCGTAATTGAATATTTATTATCGCTTGTATCCGCCTCGGAGCAGCTGAAAAAGGATCTGCTTGTGAGCAAAAACGAATCTGGAAATACTGCATTACACTGGGCCGTGGTCAGTGGCCAGCTAGAGGCTGTCAAGATTCTTTGTGATGCTGGTTCGGATCCATTTCTTAAGAACGAAGCAGGCCACGACTCATTCTATGAGGCTGAAGTTCAAGGGCATGAGGAGATCATCGATTACCTGCTGGAAAAGTTCTCCGTTGAGCCACAAGAAGACGAAGAAGATGAAGTTGACGGCGAGGGGGCAGCAGCAAATGGCCAACCTGAAGGGGCCGAAGAACAAAAGGATGACGTGGATATGAGCTGAACAAACGGGAGCCTCCTTTTATATCATGCATTCAATCATTGGTAACCTAGAGCTTCTCTATAGACCCAAATTTTGACGAACCTGTTTACGAACAATTTTATTGAACTCTTGTCTGTTCTCCCTCCACATTTTCTGTTATTGTTAGCATCTCAAGATAAGCTTCTGAGAGACAGCCAAAATACTTACGCTTGCGTCAATGTTTGCTCCGCTTTCATCATTAGGCTCGGCTATCATGCTCATGACACTGATCAAGATCTTCTCCACACTTTGGATTGGGCTCCATCGCTCGGCTGCTGTTTCGTACATGTTGGGATCCTCTCCTGGTGCGTGCAGAATAGAAATGCAAACGGTTCCATCCTTGTAGACTGATAATCGTAGTTAGTATGCAGCAAAATAGCAAATCCTTGCCGCCCGCCGCAAATGAGGCATCACGCTCAAGAGTGGTTCCATATCAAGAGGTGGGGCAATTACTTACCATTTGGATGAAAAATGGGACAAGTGAACTTCATGACCGGTGGACTCAGTGGGTAATCCTTGGGGAACGTAAGTGTTGCTGGGAACAATCCTCCCTCGTAAGGGGTCCCCTCCGGTCCTACAATCATGCATGACCACTCAAAGAAGTTATCCTCATCAGTTGGGCCGGCAGAAATGCCCTCAGGAGGGTCATTCAGGAGCTGCTTGTACTCAGTCATTAGACGGCGTGATGCCGTTGACATGCGAGACCCACTCATTGCGCGTTTGGTAGCCTTTATAGGTTGAAGAGTGGTAGGAACTGCTTATCGTCCTAGGCTTCGCGAGCTAGGTACTGTGAGGTTAGGTGCTCAGATATAGCGCCAACGTAGCGAGAACTGATCTAATTTGGTGTTTCAGCCTGTTTACTGAGTGTTAGCACTGCGTATAGATCGCTCTCAGTTACCTGACAAATCAAACCCATGTAGATTGTCACGTGAGCTTGTCTGTGTCGTCATGTTGATCGGGTTAGATCTAATCTGATAATCTGCCGCGCAAGCTGAATAGTGAAACTTTTTCGGCGTGGAATCGGCTCGGGCTACCGTCACTCCAAAATTACGTACTATCAAATTAACTTACTGCTCTTACGGGTGGCTGCAGCTCGACTGAGCTTTTGATAAATTTCAAGCTGATTCTCTACAGTACTAATACCAACTTGACCACAAGTCCAAGACTGCTCTTAGGCCTTCATATGTGTTCTATGCCGTTGGCAAGACAAGAATGATTCTCTGTGAAGGAAAAAAATATGCATGGTAAGTCATTATCTTCAAGGCTCCTGTTCCCATTTTGCCCGCTTTTCAGAGAGACATTGACCTAACCTTTCGTTTCGCTAGCCTAAATTGCATACGCGGTCATAGGTCGTCATCATGTAATCACAAAGATAGGCCGTTGGTCCAGGTGAGGCGACGGGGCAGGCCCCAGGAGGCTAGCCTTAGAATGGCCATGATTCCGAACATCAAGGGGAGCAAGACTATAAATATCAGCATCAACGAACAGCCGGTCCCCGAGCCCAAGTCAAGTTGCTGCAGCAGTGCTCAGGGTTCAGACCGGTATCAGGCGGAGATAAAACAAAACGAGGTAAAGCCGTGCTGCAAGAAGCTCTCGGTGCAGGAATACCCTGAGAACACCAATCTGAGGCAACACTCTGAAATAAAAGAGGAGCAACGAGACGATATCATTAATATTGATCCCCATGAGCATTCACGCCAGTATGTGGATACAAGCAGTGGTGTTGTTAAGATCATAAGCGGGGATGTGCCACGAGACCATCACCAAGCTTCTGGCGGTGGTACTAGAGCAAGCGCTGCTAAAGCTAGACTACGACTAAAGATGAGGGATGCCGTCTCTGATATGGCACGGTCACGGCCGGATGTGGTCACTTCACCAGATACCTCGAGCGACAGTGATGAGGATGGTGACAACATAGCTTACACAGCGGGAAAGTACCTTTTTGTACCGGTCGGAAATGGCCTGTATAGAAAAGAGCGACGGGTATCGAGGGCTAGGGTCACTCCTCCAGTTCTTATAGCTCCGATGAACATGGATGGGCTTGTGATACCACGAAACGTTGCTGGCCAGCAGGAAACTACGCAACAAGCGCAGATTGCTGGACAGTTCATGCAAGGCGCGTATGCTGGAAGTAGTAATATGGAGAGCATTACCGACCTTGAGCAGTTACTATCACAGCAGCATTTCGGCCCAGCTCAGACAGGAGATACTCCACTCCAAGTGCATATGGGTGAACATGTTGATCCTATTCATTCTTCGGTGAGCCCTGTTCAGTATCCCCAGCAGGACCAGCACCGGGGCTATCAGCACCAAGAAACCCAGCAGTTCCAGCAGCTCCAATCTCAACAAGCATCAGCTGCTGCTAGTCGTGAGGAAGAAGAGTTTATGGATATCTACTACGCTGCAAGTTGTATTCTTCCCGGTGAATGCCAGTGCGGAGACTCTTGTGCTTGTTTCGGCTGTGCCGTTCATGATCCGGCCAACTCTGAAATACAACGCTCCACTCATTCTGTTCTTTAGATTGTACAGTTATTTATTTGAAAACTCCTGTCTTTTGTGTTGATTTTGCAGAAAAGAAAATGTGCTAGTATGATCTTTGAGCTTATTCCAGAACCCCCAAAGCGGCAGCTCCTTCCCCAGAGAAGCGTCTTCTGCGTTGGTTGACTTTATTATTTTGTTGGTGATTTTGTTGCCGAGCAATTACTCTTTTAAGGGCCAACAATGTACAACAAGATCACAGGCTCTCGAAGCGGCCAGAAGCAACTCTATAAAAACTGGAGCTTGCCCCTCTACCTGGTCCTATACGACTCGGGGACTACAGCGTTGACGTCGCTTCTGGGCTGTATTTGGGCTCAGAATGATGGCTGAGGTTAGGGTTGTGCTACCACGCAGCTTGGACATCATATCTTATTATGCACCGCAGGTAAGCTTTTGAACAGCTTTTGCCCGTGGAAGTTACTCACGGGAAAGTACTGGAATGGCCGCAAATAGTACAAAGGACTAGAAAACTAATAGTGCTCAGCTGTTTTTTGCTGGCTTCATATGCCCACTGGCGTGGCTACTGATAATTTTTCGGATGTGCGGGCTTATCATGAGCAAGGGCTATTGGGCAATCCCCATGGAGTTTGACGAAGATGTCTGTGATCTCGAGGAGTACTCGGCTAGAGGTTCGTCTCTCCAAATCCTGGATGAAGATGTGCCCTTGGACTCACTCTATAACAAGCATTCTCGCGTATTCACTGTTCCTGAGAACGACATTGTCGAGCCGCGGGCCATTTCGATGTACCTCATGCCATGGTTTCGTCGGTCGCTGTTTGCCCTTCTAGGTTATATCGTTATCGCTCTTGTGATTTTATCAGCCTGTTAGGCATGACTGCTCAAGGCCACATTGGTCCTCAGTCAAAATATGGGAAATTTACACGGGCCACAGTCATACGATGTTGGGCAACATGTTTCTCATGGTTCAAAACACTGGGTGGAATCCTGTATACTTCAGGCAGACACAGCATGCTCAGTAGTGTCAGATTTTGAGGCTCTGCCGATAAGCTTTAATGTGGGGAGTTTCCGTATTTCATAAGCAACGTAGATATCTATTACCCTGACTGTAACTTTAACGCCAATCGCCAACTTGTATATAGCTCCCAACAGACCAAGCGCGACTTTCGCATTGTTGTCTACTACCACAACTGACTTGGAAGTTGCAGCATCCAACATAGCCCAAGCTGGGAAGGATTACGACGAATCATCCTGGCAGCGGGCTCCCTTTCTCATCATGGAGCCATTATCTACTCTGGATATGACCTTCTATGTTGCATGCGCAACTATTCTTCTGTTTACCGAAGGCGACCTAAGGCAGTCTCTGTACTTCATGCTAGGCGTCGTGCCATTTACTTGTAATCAATCAATTACCAAACCATAAAGCGATCAAATGGGAAAACAAAACTTGCTTGCTTGCAGTTGAATTCATGGATGCTAACTCTCTCTAGTTGTGCGGCTGCCAGCTAATATAGTATCACAGAGGGTTCTGCGAAGTTATGACGCCAGAAGCGCCTTTGCTCGCCAGTCTACCTTGTTTGAGTACTCAAGTGTGCAGGCTCTTAGCTGGAGCTTGCTCAGAGTAGAGCCCAGGTACTTTGGTGATGTGTTCTTCTCTAAGAAGATCTCTCTGTGGTTGTATTGGTTTCGGCGTTTCAGGTCCGGTGCTGCTGATTTGGGTGATACCATGTACATCCCTGTGAAAGAGGTACCAGACAATTGGCGTTACTTTTTGCTGTCCGGAGTTACTAACGGATCATTATAGGAGAGCTTTGAGGGGCTCTGGATCAAGTCTCGTAGTAGACAATCTGCCCCAGATATTCTTGTTTATTACATCCATGGTGGTGGTAAGAGCTCATTTGAGTTATTGACCGTATTCAAACTAACTAATTTTAGGCTTCGCCCACGCTTCGGTCTATCTATACCTGGAATACCTTGTCACTATGCTTGTATCGTTGCAAATGCAAGGGTTCAAGAACCCTGCGATATTCGCCATTGATCACGGTCAGATACCCGGTGAGAAGTATACCTCAGTCCTCAATGAGGTCGCCAGCGGTTGGCTCTACCTGACAAACATGTACCCCAAGTCCCATTTGGTCATTGCTGGTGACTCTGACGGCGGAACCCTGGCCCTCAGCTTGATGCTCCATATTGCCGAACCCCATCCCAACGTTACAGTCGCATCTGCGGCGAAGTCTCCTGCTGCTGCGGTCTTGATCAGCCCCCTAAGCCAGCTTACTGGTATCAAAACTGACAACAAGAGCGACTACATGAACCCGAAGGCATATAGGCGACTTGCTGACAGAATCATGGATGGAGGTGATGACTCTAACCCAAATGACGTGTACGCCAACCCCGGGCTCTGCCGATCGAAGGAGTGGTGGGCCAGAGCCTTTCCTCAGCAAGGCCTGTATGTGACTTATGGTGGCGAAGAAGTTCTTGCTCCTGAGATTGAAGCGTTTACCAGTTCTGTATCGACTATGGTGGGTAAAGTAAAAGTCGATGTTGAGCCTAACCAGGTCCATTCCTGGCCCCTGGTGTCGTTCTACCTTGGCCGGTCTAAGGATGCACGTGAATGGGGTGTAGAGCTTATTACTTCCAATCTTTCCAAAATGCTTCTATGGCCCTCTCTTAGTGCTCCCGCTGCTTAGGGCTTCATTTTTCTGTATGGGTCAAAATAGAGAAAAGAATTAAAAAAAATTACGCGTGTCACATATACAAGTTGTTTTCTATCTCAATGTAGCATGAGTCCGGCCCCTTTGCCGGGTCGCGACTTGCGGGATTGGTGCCCTTCAATCTGTTTCTGACCATCAAGTCTATGCTGCCAAGGGCCGTCTGAGATCCGATGTTACAGTCCCTGGTCCAGATCACACTGACTGATAAGGCCCATCGAGAAATCCTTATCGGCTGTTGGAGGTAAATGGTCGAGCCGTGCCGATCATGCATCAGATCGGCCCTTAAACTTTAGTACCCGCACGCACATTTTAGCTGAACGTGCTGCAGGTGCTGTACATGGCCCAAATAGGAAATTTTCTCATTTAATGAGATCAAATGGACCTTGCAACTCTGCTCAGTCTAAGAGGTGGTACGGCCCCTCAGAGGCAGTGGTAAAAGATGGTTACCGGTAAGCATGGCTCCTCACTGGGAGGCCTCCCTGGGGCTGACGAGAAAGAAGTCTTGAGGCTATTTTTTTGCCCGCTCCGAGAAGTTATAAACTGTGAGAGCCCTCCCCTGTCTCTTCACCTCTCCACTTTGCTGGCTATTTCTCACAGGACCAAAAGACATTTCTCATGACCAACATAATCCCAGTGCAAGTTTTCGCATTCTTGGCTGCGCTGTGGCTGCTTGTGCCGTTCAGTGTGAACGTTCGAGTAGGCAACGTCCCGGTAGCAGTCATGGCGGCTTGGTTCTTCTTCTTATGCGCTGACATGTTCATAGGCGGCATTATCTGGAAATCTAATGATACCAGCACCTGGTGGAGCGGGTATGGATATTGCGATATCATGGTCAGGATCCAGGCAGGTGCTCATACGGGCGTTCTGTGTGCAGCTATCGCAATAGCCAAGAACCTTTCACTGATAATGAAAGACCAGGGCCCACCCAGCCCACTTTTTGGCGAGAGAACACGTCTTGTTGACCTGCTGATCTGCTTACCACTCCCCACTGCAATGATGGGGCTGGTGTATATCATTCAAGACCGCCGCTATGTTCTCTTTCAGTACACAGGATGCCAACTTAGCGTCGGATGCGGGTGGGTCCAAATCATGCTTCTGTCAGTATGGCCTCCAGTATGTGCACTCATTGCTGCAGGGCTCGCTATATGGACTCTCTGCAGGTACATCAGACGTCAAAGAGACTCTAAGGATATCATGCGGTGCTCTGGCTCGGGGATGACTTCAGTGCAGTTCTGCAAAATGCTGGCCTTTTGTCTCATCATTGTGGTGGTAATTACACCCCTCTCCTTGTACTTCTCAATTATCAATGCCATCTCGAGCGGCTGCGGTACTGCCGCCTTCTCATGGAGTAACATCCACGTGCAATCAGATATCTGGAACTTTATCGAGAAGGTCGCGCCTGCACCAGCGCCCCTGACCACCAGTTTGGATCTCACCTTGGCTATTATTTTCCTCCTATGCCTGGGAACGGGAGAGGAGTGCGTGGATGCATACAAGACCATAGTACGAGTTCTGGGCCTGTCAGCGGTTTGTAAATTCTTGTCAGAAAAGACGCTAATGGCAGGCAGGTATATCAAGAACGGCAATAGAGATGTCTCCTCAGGCAATGAAGCTGTAGCAAGTCCGGCTGCAAAGGGAGCCGTCACTTTTGCCGGCGAGCCTAGTCCATCATCCACTGGCTCAAACCCATTTGCTAGAGCAGCTCCCGCAAGAACCTTTTACGGCATGGACAGGACAGAGGACATTGAGAAGCGACTCCCCATCACCCTAAGCAGGTCTATTGAAGAGGACTCTCTGGACCAGGATGAAGTCGATGTCAGTTACTACATCTCTAGCAATTTGCCTGAGCAGTTTCGTGCGGAGCCCTCCAGTTCTGCATCATCATCATCCTCTTCTGATCCTTCGTCCAACAAGACCAGCAAGGCTGGGATCGTCCACTATTTTGAGAATGATGGCGATCTAGCAGATGAGCGGACTGAAACTGCCGAGGAGTTCATGAAAGCACTTTCAGAGGAGTCTGTTCTGCCCCGCCGTAAGAAATGATCAATCAGCAATCTGCTCCATATTACTCAGTACATTGCCTCGCCTAAACACTTCGCATTAAGCTCTCAAAAACAAGAGCCTGGGCCATAATCTAACCAGACAGTTAGACAAACATAGAGATCGAGTTTTCCACATATATAGCAGTGTACGAAATCCGCTACAAGCTTTCAGGTGGGTTTGTTGCCCGTCACTTTGCGCGGAGTTGAGGTAGCTCAAAGTCGCCCCGGCATGTCACAAGTTGACACTTTAAGCGGAACTGGGGGTCTTTAGTCAGTAGCTGTCAGGAATTGACCCTGACAACACTATCACCAGACACACACCTAGATTGTCTTAGCGACATGGTCTGATTTGTGGGGAGATTTTTGCAAAGCTCATGAAAGCTTAACGTAAATGGTGACATCATCGCACGCCCAGGAGACCTATGCAGGGGGCTAAGCTTTGAACCAACGAAGCCCTTGGCCAATTTAGAGTTCATCTCAGCTCTAGCGGGGTAAAATGCTTATGGTACAGCCTTCGGGTAAGGTGACTCGTTCAAGGCACATATTTGAAATGCTCATAGTGGTGAGACATCCTCAATAAGGTTAGGGTTCAAGTGTACCGTCGCCTTTTCCAACCTTGCCGGCATGCTTCATCGCATTCAGACTTATCCAGAGGCCAACCCCAGATGAGCGGGAACACGTCGATACATGTAGAATGTGACGGAAATATAGTGGCTGCGCGAAGAAAGGGGAATGAATGATTTCAGCCCAGGAATGGTACCAACACTCGAAGGTTAGTATTAGAGCCTGGAGCTCTCGGCCCCTCAAAACCAGATTGAGGTCTCTGCTTGAGCTTATCTCGAAGAAACAGCCCACCATTGTTTGGAGCATAATGGGATCTGCTGTGCAGTACCAGCCAAAGTCTCCCAGCCTCAAACATGCATGATCACTCAAGTACTTGTAACAGGCGTCAACGGGCAGATGATACCTCGGCACGAGAATTATAAGTAAGCTGGTGCTTGATAGCACCAATCAAACTATCAGTAAAAGCGGATATGGCCGGAGCGGTCATAAAGCTCTTACTCGAGCGGGAACTGAGTATCTTCTGCCCGTAGAGCTCAACAGTTGCCATTTGACCCCAATGGCTGTCCCTCATGCATGCGGAGGTCGCCTGGGTCAGAATTGGCTTCAGCTAGGATCACATGAAATTTTAGGCATAATTGACAGCTTGCATATATGGCACAGATCGCTAGTTACAAGTGTATAACGGCTGCATCGAGTCTGCATGACTGACAGTGAGTCTGTGCACATGTACTGTAGTAGGCTTTACTGAAGGTTCTAATATAACAGAAAAAAGTGCTTGCCCGGATCTTTCTCGGGCCAAAGCCAATGCAGCTCTTTTTTTTGACCTGCCCTATTGAGGGCAATATGGCGAGCGCCAAATCGGGCGGCCCTCATGCCTCCAGCGACCGTGACAAGAAACCTTCTTAATTAATGAGTTTAACTTAGTTAAGTTAAGGTCAAAATTGGCCCGCCGGCCGGTACAGCCTACGCAGGCCCACAATCACGTGCGCTTGCGGCTAACTGCCTGCAGGCGTCGCTGGCTCTTCCGCATCCCAATTAGGTCCGCAGCCGCTCTTTCTAAATCGATCAGATCCATGGGCACAAATTAGCTAACAGTTAGGCAGCGCGGGGGCACTTGGCGAACGCAGAGCTCCCAACTAGTCTATGAAATGGCGAGCTGCTCTTCCACCAAAGGAGAAGTACAGCTAAGCCCAGCCTGCGTCCTGGAAGTTTGTGCTGCTTCGATGATTTTCCACCTCTTTGAGGCTCTGAATTTATAAGCCGAAACCCTCGGTTGCGCTGGCTGTCCGTTATTGCTCTTAAGGTGGCACCGTTACAGGTCACCCACCCTGAAGTATGGAGTAACAGGCTGTCAGTGTCAGTGTTAAAGCACACCGCAGGGCCGAGAGCAACCCAAAGTGCGCAGAGCGGGAGGATCTGGACGGCGTGTGGGCCCCTAAGCCGCCCCTAAGCCGCCCCTTCATCGAATAAAGCGCTCAACTTCGATCGAGCATGCATCGCGCAGGCTCTCCGCCGGGGAAGAGCGCCGGGTGAGTTTGCGACATTAGTTGAGCTTAAGTGCCTCGGACGCCGCGACACCGGCAAAGCTGCTTGCTCGTACCGGGCCAAGGGCGGCTTGGCGAGGTACGACGCCCTTTGCGAGGTACGACCGCAGACCGCAGTCTGCGAGGGCAGGCCAAGGCACTGATTAAGTTGGCTGATTACCTGTAATTCTGGAGAGAGCGGAACTACACCAGTAGCCACTAAACTTCTAACTAAGTTACTGAATAAGCTGAGATGACGTGCTTCACGTGCGGTTATTCGTGTTTGGCGAGGAAAATTTTTGCGCTGCGTCAACTTTCTTTTTGTTCCGTGCAGGAAGCCGGTGAGGAAGGGCAAGCTAGCAGCAGCACTTCTCGCTAGCGGTTAGCTTTAGTGGCCCAAAAAGGCAGAATGGAGACAAAGATGGCGTCTGGCGGATCTGAGTGTCCCTCAAACCAGTGCGCACATGAATCGCACATGAATCGCACATGGAAACAGCGCTGGGGAAAGCCGGTTTTGATGGTCGAGTTAGCCTGAGATTCTGCTCGAATCTATCACCGAGAGAAATTTTTATTTTGCCTTACGGCGGCCACCGAGTAGTTATCTGATATAGAGCAGCAGCCTGGGCTTCCTGGCTGCTGCCATTGCTGCTTTGCTTTATTCTGTGCTCAAAGCTGAACTTTGTCCTTTTTTGGCCAGCTAAAAAATATACCTTTGGAGATAGTAGAGAAATTAGGTTTCATTTTTCTGTCCACTGATCTAAGGATTACGTAAAGCGTCCTGTCCGAGGCTGCCTCGCCTTCTTTTCTTCTTCCGCTTTTGAAATTTATTTATCTTCTCTCTTTTCGCTTCCCTTTCTCTCTTTCTTTCTTCCAATCTCTTTCCCTCTTTTTTTAGAATATTTCAACTGGGTGGGTCTGGTTATTCCTGGTATATTCATATCAACTGTGTTTGAGATACATTTCGGCGGCGATTCTGGATTTGCTTTGTTTGGCTGACTGTTACTGCGGGGGGACATAAATCGGGAAAGCCTCTCAAAAGCTTATCAAGATTATCACAGTCTAAGCTATAGTTAACAGGTGTGTTGATAAAATCACCCTAACAACAATTGTGATAAGTTACTCGTGGAGCCTCAACTTATCAACTTATCATTACCACCCTTGATTCTTGTCAGCACTCTTCCAGTCTTTACCGAAAGGTTGATCCAGGAGAATATCTCTCAGTTTCCCCTCTATTCAAGGAATTCTGCAGCTTGCTGGTAGATGACACAGTAAAGCAGGTTACAAGTGTTGGTCTTTTCTCTCCTCACTTTCCTTTTCGCTCTCATTTAGGGCACTCTTCCTTTTTTACCTTTTTTTTTTCTTTTTTTCTTTTTCCCTTTTTTCCTTTTTTCCTTTTTTGCTTTTGCTAGACAATGGCTACCACTGCTGCTGCCACAGGCACAGCTCCGGAGAAATACCCCGAGGAGGATGCTCTTTACCGGGAAACTACTGGCAAGACCACAAGTACGCTGGATCAATACCTTCAAAACGAGATGGCCTCTCAAGAGGGTAGTAAGATCCAGTACCGAACATGCTCGTGGCAGAAGACTGCAGCTCTGCTCTTCTCAGAGTACGTCTGCTTGGCTGTTATGAGTTTCCCCTGGTCATACTCGGTGCTTGGTCTAGTTCCTGGTATTATCTGTACGCTCTTTGTTTCTGCTACAGTTCTTTACACATCATTGGTTATTTGGGAGTTTTGTCTCAAGAATCCTCACGTCCAAGACGTTTGTGATATTGGACAACACTTGCTTTGGGGCAAAACTTGGGCTTGGTATTTCACAGCTGCATGCTTTTTGCTCAACAATATCTTCATTCAAGGTTTGCACGTGCTGGTCGGAGCAAAGTATTTGAACACCATTTCGAATCATGCTCTCTGTACCGTTGACTACTCGGTCATTGCCGCTGTGATTTGCTTTGTGTTTTCTCTTCCAAGAACTTTTGCTGCTCTTTCACCCCTCGGTCTTTTCTCTGCCGCAACAATGTTCATCGCCATCTTGTTGTCCCTCATCTTTGTCGGTATCCAGGATCATCCCGGTGGATTCGATGGTACCCCGGTTCAATGGAACCTGTGGCCTGCTAAGGGGACCACCTACGTTGAGGGCATGAACGCGGTCCTCAATATTGTCTACACATTTGTGGGTCAAATCACTTACCCTTCCTTTATCGCCGAGATGAAGGATCCTAGAGATTTTAGAAAGGCTGTTTATGCCGTCACAATTGCTGAGGTTATTCTTTACACCCTGGCTGGATCAATCATTTACGTCTACGTTGGCAACTACTACGTCACCGCTCCTGCCTTTGGATCGCTGACCCCCGTATACAAGAAGATTGCATTTTCTTTTGCCATTCCTACTCTAATTTTCCTCGGAGTACTTTATGCCTCGGTATCTGCAAGATTTGTGTTTTTTAGAATTTTCCCCAAGGGGTCTTCTCACAGAAACGAGCACACCATCCTTGGGTGGGGTGTTTGGGCTGCTCTGCTAGCCGTCACATGGATCGTGGCTTTCATCATTGCTGAGGTGATTCCCTTCTTCAGTGACCTGCTCTCGCTGATGAGTTCACTCTTTGACTGCTGGTTCGGATTCGTCTTCTGGGGTCTGGCTTTCTTCCAGATGAGGCGTGAGGAGCTGGGGCCGGGCTACTGGAGGACTGCTTCACCTTGGTTGTGGTTCAAGATGTTTATCAATGCCGCTTTGATCATTATTGGATTCTACATTTTGGGTCCTGGTGTCTACGCTGTCATTCAAAGTATCATCAACTCGTACAAGGCTGGTGACGTTGGTGGAGTGTTCTCGTGTGTTAACAATGGTCTATGATCTTGGAGTTGTCAAATAATGTAATTTACAAATATCATGAATGTATTTCTAGTCTTTGTGGGCTATGAACTAAGTTGTACGTCAATTAGCAGGTTTTTTTCTAATGTTTGTTAGCACTATTGAGGGCCGTTGCCAGATACGTGCCAGGCCGACTTTGTTCAGATCTAGATTTGAGAAGGCTCCGAGCACAAAGAGAAGAGCGATACCTGTAGCTCAGTTCCCCAGAGGCTTGCATTAATGAACCGAAGAGACTCTGTTCCGCCCTACAAGTCATGCACCCATATTGGGGTCGTCGTTAACGGGTACTTTAAGATACAAGTTGATCAGTGTACGTGAGCGGCAGATCGGCTCTCGGCAGCCGCGCTGTTGGTGCCCTTATCAATTCTTTGAGCCGATTTCACCTTACAAGCGGCAACTGAATTTAATAAACCTCCCTAGCTTTTTGGAACCTTCGGCGATTGCTCAACTTCGATCTAATCTACTTAGTAACAATACCGGCCATGGTGCGACTTGCTGTACTTGAGGCAGACACGCCGATTCCTGCTGTGCAGGCACAGTATCCATCCTACGGAGATGCATTCTCAGCTCTTTTGGCCCAAGCGAGCTTTCCTTCTGACGGTGATGAGCTTAAAGCGTATCACGTGGTTGACGATAACCCTGATATCCCAGTGACATACCCATCTCTTGACTCGATAGACGCCATTTTAATAACGGGCTCGAAACATAACTCATACGAAGATGTCAAATGGATCATTGATTTGCTAAATTTTGTCAAAAAATGTCTGGAACATGACATTAAGATAATCGGGATCTGTTTTGGACACCAGATCTTGGGGAGAGCATTGGGGGCGACGGTCGGGCCAAATGATCCAGCAAAGGGATGGGAGATATCATCTTGTGAAATGGACCTATCAGAAGTTGGGCAGAAACTATTCTATGGCAGCAGTGCTGATAAAAATGACAGTAGCAGTGTTACAAAACACCTGAATATCATGCAAATGCACAAAGATGTTGTTAATGAACTGCCGGAGAATACTGAGGTTCTAGCCTACAATGACAACAGTTCGGTACAAGGCTTCTATCGTGCTGGTAGCTTTTTCACGCTACAGGGACACCCAGAGTTCAATCAGTTTATCGTTACAAATATTGTAAAGATGCGGCATCAAAGTGGCATCTTCTCGGACCCAGTAGCACAAGATGCGCTCAAGAGAGTAGCCGGCGAGAATGACGGCCCCAGCATCATAGCTCCAGCCATGGTGAGGTTTTTACGAAGTGGATAGGCTACTACAGTAGTTGTCATGCATTTATGTAGTTGATAGAGCATAGAGCTTCCCATCGCTTTTAAGTTTGAGTTCATCACGAGTCACGACCAAAGACAAGCATCGTCCCGAAGTCAAGCAACGACAAAAGCGCGTGCTCACAAACTCAGATATTCTCCGGCACAGATTACCTCCAGGTGACTTCTGCTGATGGCCGTACATGGGGCAGATACCCGTTATAGAAATCAACTCGTGCACATCTGATCTCAAATGATCGACAGGGGTCAAGATTAGCTCCACGCCGCGTTGCCCATACCGTTAATGCGCCCCAGCCGCTGGAGCCAAACTTTAATTAACGCGATCCTCTGCCAAATATAATGAATGCAGCAGTGATTCAAGCAAGACATTGCCTTCAGGGCTCATCAGGGGTGCCGTGCTCGCATTGCCGACTGAGACTAGCTTCGCTTGACGGTAACGTAGCCTCTTTGGCCTGTGGTCCGGTCGCGAAGACGCTCACTCGAACGAACAATCACATTTCGATCGTGCTTTTTCCCGCAACATGCGTCCAGATCTGGCATGCAGCATCGATGCGCTGAGCTGCAGCCTGCAACGCGGCTTGTTTCAGATTTCTTACAGACTGTCTCCACTCAGCGCACCCCATCAGCAGAGGGCGTGCCACTAAGATGACTCTCTAACCTGCAGATTATTCAATAAAACGAGATCTATATATACGTCTGGACCACTAAACGACTATTTTTTTCCTTGGTGCTTTTCTTAACTCGGGCCAAGAGAGCAGTTGTACAACTTCTTTGTATACATATTTTGCCTTCCTCGTTTCGTTGCTCAAATCTTCAGCTTAAGAGGTTCTTCGTTTTCTTGAAAAAAAAAACGATGGAGACGGTGACCTATGAGATTAAGATACCCGCGCGTTATAGAAGTAAGCAACAAAGTGCAGCGACGACGACTCCTCCAAGATCTTTATCTGCACAGAGCAGCAGCACAGCTACTACTGCTACGTCCATAACTGGCTTGAGTACTTCGCCCGTGAGCGAGGTGAAGCGCTCTGGTAACGGCGATGGTGTACAACCACACGCACAAAAAGATCAGAGTGACCAGAAAGATAGCGGCAAGAGTACACACGACGGTGCCAGTCAATGCGGTACAGCAGCCCCCAAGGGTGTCAAGGTCTCTTTACGCGCGATACTTCCTACGAGTTCGGTTGTCTTCGAAGTAACCGAGAATCCTAGTCTCACCGTGAAAGATATCATGGCGCAGCTAAGGAACTCTTATCGAGACGAGCTCAGTGTACGCCCTTCTCTGAATAACGGCATCAGTGGTAACAAGGCAGATAGTGGCACCTCGCGTGGCGACGAAGAGGATCCAGAGGACGATCCAGCGAATTATTACATGCTTTGGGAGGTTGTGCATGATCTTGAAGATGGGCATAAATACGAACGTCCGTTACGTGACTTCGAGCTACTGACCCAAATACGGAAGACCTACGGGAGCGGCGCAAACGGTATGACCGAGCCTATCCTCAAGGTGATGCCTTCAAGTCTCAAGCTGGACGTCAGCTCTTTGGCCTTTCTGAACCCACGAAGGGACCTGCTACGCAACGGCGGGCCACGATTGAACGGCATGATGGTACATTACAAGCATTCTGGGCTCAATTACCACCGGCACCTAGCCAGCGTTAGCAGCGGCCTCTTGACCCTCAAAAGATCAGCGAAAGGCTCACCAGCTGCTGTTCTTAACCTGGCAGAGTTTGACCTTTATGACATGAAATCCAACAAGAAATACATTGTCGCAATCAGATCACAGCAAAACCCAGCTTATTTCATTGATAAAAGGGATTTGAAGCCGCATCTATTGGTCGCAGCCAACAGAGACGACTATAATTTGCTGAGGAACATTATCTATACCATACGGACACAAGCATTGAGATCGAGCTCGACGTCACGGTCAGCATTCTCCTCACCCTCACCGTTACTGATAGGTACGTCTTCCGCGGCAGCAGCATTGCCGCCATCATCGTCTCCGACTCCTGCCGCAAATAGCACCGCATTTAAAGATGGAGGGGGGCTGTTAAACTTGAGGGCAACGCCTCAAGACCCGACCGCGTCGAATATCGGCAGCAAGTTCAAGCCAGACGGGCTCCTCTGGAAAAAGATCACTGGTAAAGGGGGCCCAGCCTCTCCGTCACCGGCTGCCGTCGCATCATCTCACTCACCCCGACCTACAATGGCTACGGGCCGTAAGCCATCGTCTTCCAGGGCGATACCAATGACACCACGGTCCTTCAATTGAAGGATACTACAACGAATAAGTCATCTTCTACCTAGCTCTTGTTAGACAAAGACTGTAACTTTCAAACGCATACACCAGTCGGTAAAACCTGCCCGCAAATCATATAGTCACAACAGTAAAATGGTCAGAAAAAAGTGAACTAAATGTTTTTGGTTTTGTATTCATACGAAGGGGTCTAATCCTTCTCATCAACACGGACCAAAAAGTTCTCATCATTTCAACTGTATGACTTTCGAGTTCCTGGCGCAAAGCAACTGCTCCTGCTTACCTTTCTACCTAAATGTTATTCCAAGTTCTGGTAACAAGTCAAATTTGCCCATTTGTAAATAAACACATTATTGTTTCGGGGTCATTAAACAGTGCAATATCGTCTAGCCCTAATTAAAAGCCCTAATTTTTCTGATCGATCTGGTCAACTTACAACCAATACAATTTCTTACGGCGACTCCCGCCAAAATAGACTCAAAATCAAAACAACTCACTAAAAACAGCCTCAACTGTGACTGCTCTTCAAGACACTGGCGATCGGGACTCACCAAGGTTGAAAAATATCACAACTGGGGATAACATCCTTTTGAATTTCATCCTGCTTTGAACAGTATCCAACATCAACAGCAATGCCATTCCAACCTATTCAGAAGAACAAGGCTTACCACTCTCGTTACCAAACTCCCTTCAGGAGAAGAAGAGAGGGTAAGACCGACTACTATGCCCGTAAGAGATTGGTCACCCAGCACAAGGCGAAGTACAACTCTCCCAAGTACAGACTTGTGATCAGGTTCACCAACAAGGACATCATTGCTCAAATTGTGAGCTCCAAGATCTCCGGTGACTATGTTTTCACCGCTGCTTACGCCCATGAGCTGCCCCGTTTTGGAATCAAGCACGGTCTTACCAACTGGGCCGCTGCCTACGCTGTCGGTCTTTTGATTGCCCGACGTGCTTTGCAGAAGCTTGGTCTCGACGAGACCTACGTTGGTGACGAGGATGCCTCCGGTGAGTTCTCCCTCACTGAGGCTGTTGAGGATGCCCCCCGTCCATTCAAGGTTGTCCTTGATGTCGGTCTCCAGAGAACCACCACTGGTGCCAAGGTTTTCGGTGCCTTGAAGGGTGCTTCCGACGGTGGTCTGTACGTTCCTCACTCCGCCAAGAGATTCCCCGGTTACGACTACGAGACCGGTGAGTTGGATGACGAGGTCCTCAGAAAGTACATCGTTGCCGGCCACGTTGCTGAGTACATGGAGGAGCTCGCTGATGATGATGAGGAGCGATTCCGTGAATTGTTCAAGTCTTACTTGGATGACGGTATTGAGGCTGACGGTATCGAGGATATGTACAGCGAGGCTCACGCCAAGATCAGAGAGGACCCCAAGCCCGTTCTTACCCAGAAGAAGACCAAGGAGGAGTACAAGGCTATTGGCGACAAGTACAGACAGAAGAAGCTGACTCTTGCCGAGAGAAAGGAGAGAGTCAAGGCCAAGATCGAGGCTTTCCAGGCTGCCAACTAAAACGTATTTATGTATTTTCAAGGTATATAAGTTTGATCAAAGCTCAATTGCTGTGGTTCCGCAACTTCAAGTTTTTGAATGCGGGTTTTTTTAAGCCGCTAAATGTGTTCAGACTTCTATTCAATCTGTTAGCAATGTGTTGCTCGGTGCCGTTACTGTGCTTCAATTGATGTTGCAGAGTTTGCAGACCATGCCGTAAACAGCTGTCACTAGCGGGTATAGCTCGCTCAGGTTGAACGTCTCATAATAGTATTGCCAAAATTGAACTTTCATTCCTCGGTCATTCATGATTCAGGCTCATCCACATCAAACTGTCCTTTTGTCCGTCCCCACGCACGTATAGAGTCGAGATACTCCCGCTGGCTGTCCTGAAGAGTCTTACTTATCGGTCGCTCTGTTGCTTGGTCCTCGCGCAATGCTGCAGTGTATTCAGCTATATAGTCCTCATCTGCATCTATGAGCTCCTGCTTCAAAGCTTTTGCTTTAGCTTCCATCTGTTCATAATTAGCTTTGGGCAGCTTCCCCTTGAGTGCTTGGACGTCTGCTAGAACATTGTCCACAAATTCGTGATACTTCTTGCCCTTGAGAAGCAGTCTTTCTCTGTCAGGACCCTGCAGCCTTTGACTAAGGCTTTGTTCCACATCTGTGGGCACTGAAGCCATGGAAGCTAGCAAATTGATATACTCTGAGTTTATCTCCTGTCCAATTCTGGCTTGGTTCTCTTCATCACCAGCGTCCTCATGGTCTTTTCTTTCGGCCATTGTTTCTACTTAACTAATGTTCCATTGTTAAAGTCCTATGTGCGTAGTTGGGTAGACACGGGTTCCATAAGCTCACTGCAACTTCCTGGAGACTTAAAGTGCACGCCTACGTTCAAGCAAGCAGCTATGAATCAATGAGCAGACTACAATGAGAAAGCGATGGGCCCCAAACTTGCACCGTAGAGTGTATGGCCAGAGTCCTATATGTGTGTATCCAGCTCTGGAAGAACCTTGAAGAGCACGGAGATGTCGATGTCCAGCACCCGTGAAATTGATCTTTGACAGCAGACGTCACGTGGACAGCGGAATGCTCGATTTTTTGCGGGGTCACGTGTACAACGCCATGTATTCAAGTAGGAAGTTCCCCACCATTTTGACAGCTACGGCCATATCCAGGTGAAAGCAAGATTTCCCGTCCGATCAATCATATTTAAACACCTGAGAGCTTTACCCAGTAGTGTAGTGGGAGACCATACGCGAACAGAAGGTGTTGTAGTTTTTCTTTTTTGCTCCGTTTTCAGTTGGGGTCTGGGTTGTCAATGTCATCGGGTACAATCACAGGCATGAAAGCTGTCAAGATTTTGCTAAATTTGACAGCCGGCTTGTGCTCAGAGCCTCGTGGAAGTCGCTGCTACATGCTCAACTCGACGACGCAGAATCAGGGCTGAGCCTCAGTCAACAGTATTTTATGCCGCAATCTCCGGCAGCCCCCTGACGAATCCCCGTGTGTTTATACCTTAAAACGCTCCCTGAGGGCTCATCTTGCCGCGGGCTGTTTGCCATTTCTATTGTATTGGAAGGCTTGACTTCAGAAGCATGTCTACGCATGTGACGATTCTTTGCTACAAATCTATTTGAAGCACGCATGTCATTGCTAACTTGAAGCTTCACTAGCACTGCGCCGAAATAAACTGCATTTTCACGTGCAAATTTAAGTGTCCCTGAGACCCAGACCCTGGATCGGCTCGGAAAAATTAAGGTTGCCGATTTTTCACCACCTTAGGCTTAGAGTCGCGCATATCGATGTCAATGATCGCTCATCACATAAGACTTCCTAATTGGGAGTTTTTTTTGAAAAGACCAAGCTTATCGTTCCCCACACTCTCTATTTCATCGTTCCGACGTTTCTTGGAGCTTGCAACTATTTTTTTTTTTCTTTCTCTACTTCTTGGAAGTGCTATTTTTTATTTGCGCTAGACGACCGGTGCAATTTGAAAGCAGGGGTTTTCTTTTTGATAGGTTTTTCGCTGGCTAGACGTAGAAATCCAGCTACGGTGCAGAAAGTAGGGGTTTTCTACTGGCTAGACGCAGAGATTCAGCTACGGTGAAGAAAGTAGGGGTTTTCTTTTTTGATACGTTTTCAACTAGCTAGACGCAGAAATTCAGCTACGGTGAAAAATGTTTAACGAATTCGAACGATTTCGTTCCTCGGGGATGGTTGCTTTTGAACCATTGGGTCCCCACGGTGAGGACTTTTCTCTTTATCAAAGATATGAAAGGGCCCACTCGCAGATTAGCTTCGACAACATCATTGCTTCGGAGCAGATGGCACTCGAAGAGGGTAGCTTGGACGTCGGCCAATATATGAAGGACGCCTTTACTAGTATTGGCGTCATTATTCTCGCTGTCGGTCTGCGCATCGAGAAGCGCAGTCTTAAAACGATTATGACCAGTATCGAGTTCCGCAACACCGTCAGACTTCATGCGTCTCGATGGTACAAGCACGGCGCCTTGCAGGAGGATGTTCTGGGGAAGAGCGTTGTTAGCAGTCTTGTTGCTACCAAGAACAAAGCACATACGATTTTGAAATTGAGAGATACAGAAGTTTTGAGTGCCCGAGAACTGGATGATAATCTGCAGCATTGTATCATTTACCATTTGATGGTAGCCCTATTCTCAGAGCCTGATAAGTTTGAATGGAGACCACTATATACCAAAGCTCCTGCCTTGAAATCGTCATCAAAGCAGCAGCAAAATCAGCAGCAGCAGCACAGAGCTAAGAAGCTTGAGCAAAAAGCCAACGGGAAGGCAACCGCGGCAAAGTCACCTGTGGGGAAGGTGGCTCGTAAGTTGTCTGTCACCGAAAAGCTTGCCAAAGCCAAGCAAATTAGAGAACAACATGAGCAAGACGATAACATTGCTAGAGAAAAGGACACTCGCAAAAAGGACACTCGGTTCAGGAGCAGCCAGCAGATGCAACAGAGAGCCGGGGTCGCTGAGGAGGAGAAGCAAAAAGCAGAGAAGGCAAGCAGACTCATGCGAAAGCAGCAGCAGCAGCTGGATGCCGTCAAAAAGGCAGAGAAGGAGAGACTTGCTGCTCAGGAGAAGAAGAGGAAAGAAGAGAGAGCAGCACAGAAGGTTGCGGAGCAGAAGCAGGCTAAAGCAGCACAGAAGGCTGCCCAAGAGAAGAAGAAGGAGACCGAGAGAGCAGCACAGAAGGCTGCTGAACAGCAAAAGAAGGAGGCCGAGAGAGCAGCACAGAAGGCAGCTAAACAGCAAAAGAAGGAAGCCGAGAGAGCAGCACAGAAGGCCGCCGAGCAGCAAAAGAAGGAATCAGAGAAAGTTGCTGCTCAGGAGAAGAAGCGAGAAGCCGCCGAGAAAGCAGAACAGGAGGCTTCTGAGGAGGCTCACGAGAGGGCATTTGCAGAGATGCAGGCCATCAGATCAGCAAAGGCGTTTGAGCAGAAAAGGAGGGTTGCAGAGAGAGCAGCAAAGGAGGCTGCCATGCAGAGGATGTGGGGAGCTGAAAGAGCATATGCGGAGCTCCTGGCCAGCAAAGCAGCAGAGGCGGCCGAGGAAGCGAAAAGGGTTGATCGACAAAGAAGAGGAAACGCCAACAAGCAGTATGGGGATCTGCTCAAGGCATCTTCTGGAGAACAATCCCTTCAAGTCCGGAAAGTCTCATCAGTACCTAAGGCGAGAAAGGGTGACCGACAAAGAAGAAACGCCAACAAGCAGTATGGGGATCTGCCCGAGGCATCTTCTGGAGAACGGTCCCTTCTAGCCCGGAAGGTTTCGTCAGTACATGAAAGCTCTCCTATCAGCTCTCCCAGCTCTAACTCCGCGAGGAGTACTCACCTCGATGCTGGTGATCTACAAGGAACCAACAACAACGATCAGTATGAGGATCTGCACCAGGGATCCTCTGGAGAAGACTCCCTTCAAGTCCGGACAGTGTCTTCAGACCACGAAACCTCTTCTATTCACTCTTTTAGTTCTTCTGACTCCTGGGAGAGTATTCATCTCGAGTCTCCGCGACTCCCGCAGAGGGTAACTATTGATGACATGGATGTGGCCGAAAAGCAGGCTGAAGAGGACATAATGATCGGACTCGCCCTGATGGAGGCTAAGGAGAGGAAAGAAATCAAGGAAGCAGCAGCCGAGCAGGAAAGAACCAGAGAGGGCGACGGGGCTATAGGAGCTGATCAACAAAGTAGCAGCACCAACGGGGATCTGCTCAGGGTATCTATTGTTGAAGAGTTCCTCCAAATGCAGAGAATCTTGGCACTCAGTGAGGGCCCTGTTCCTACCAAAGCATGGGTAGTCCGCAACGTCAGCTCCCTAATCGCTGAGATCCAGGCAGCGCCAACCCGTCACGACGTAACAAGTCTGGCCAAGGAAATGGTTGTGGGGAACATAAAAATCAGTGCCCATCTGAAAATCCAAAACCAGACGAACGAATCCGACAGAGAGGCTGCCGAGGTGAGCAGAACCATGAGAATCCTGGCACTGCAGATGGGCCAGAATGCAAGGAGAGCGGATCAAAGAAGTAACGTCAAAATGGACTTCAGTAATCGGCTCGAGAGAGCTGGTGGAATTAGGCCCCTCGCTTTGCATGAAGTAAATCTACCAGTCGGGTTCTATCCTCCTGCCAGCTTCAGCTCATACAAAGTTGCTTGTACTGTCGCAAAGGAGTGGGAGGCTCGTCGGAAAGAGCAAGCTGCTCGTTCTCATCGGAGAAAGACACCTCAAGACGAGGGCTACAGCTCAGACTCCATGTGCTCAAGTGATTATGACGAAGAGGAGCAGCAGCAAAATAGGCAAGGAATGGCTACGAATCAGGGCAACAATCACCCTGGTGGCCTTCAGGATGGGCACCAAGAGCCTGTAGCTGAGAAGCGGCCAAACAACGCCTGGCTGGTTTTAGGGTGCAGCGAGCAGCAAACACGACATGGGGAGTCGTCTGCTAAGCACCAAGGCCAACACGATAGTCAGCTGCTGCAACCTGTTAGCACCGGAGATAGCGAGCATGAACCCGCAGATAGCAGGCATGAACCGGGAGATGGGAGGCGTGTCCAAATCGCCCAACAATTCCATGCAGAGGAAATCCACGAACACAAGAGTCAAAGGGTAAGTTTCAATCATCTTGAGTCATCTGAGGCGCAGTACTAACGTTTAGCATGAGACGCAGCCCTTAAATAAAGAAAGTTCTTCTTACAGATGGGACAGGGAGACACAGGCACGAGACGAAAGAGATTATGGGACTCAAGAAGACTGGAATCTGCAGGCCAGCAAAGAAGCAAGCTCCAGCTCAGGAAAGGAAGTTGTCAGGGCACCTGAATCTACTAGTCAAGCCCGCGTTCCATCTCGTCACTCTATCGACTCTTTGGACTCCCTCGATACAGCAAATTTCGCCAGGCTCTGTGCAGAGAAACAAGCAGAAAAAGATGCTTCCCGCTTGCAAGCAGCAGGTGAATATCCAAACGCACGAGGAGCAGGAGAATGGACTCAAAGCAGCGGTGGTGGTATGCGAGCCAGAGGAGAATCAAGCTCAAGTTTCGAAGTGCCTAGGGCAAAGGCACCATTGTCACCTGAGCCTCCTCACCAAGTCCGCATTCCATCTTCTCACTCCATCGATTCTTTGGACTCCCTCGATACAGCTAATTTCGCCAGGCTCTGTGCAGAGAAACAAGCAGAAAAAGATGCTTCTCGCTTGCAAGTAGTGAGCAAAGTCTCAGAGGAAAAAGAACCTGGATCATTTGGCGAGCAGCAGTCAAAGCGCTCTAGTCCTCCTCCTGACCCTGCTCCTAGCCCTGCTCCTGACCCTGCTCCGAGCCCTGCTCCGAGCCCTGCTCCGAGCCCTGCTCCTAGCCATGCTCCTAGCGAGCAATCGTCTGGTGATGAGTGCTTCGACAACTGGCGAACTGCTGATCCACCCAAAAAGGGGCCCCCAGATGACTCTGAAATGAGTTATTACTACGAGCGTCGAATGTTCTGGCTTAAAGGAGAACTAGGCATCATTCAAGCTCACATTAAAGCTCTCAAGGACTTGAGCCGCAGAAGAGCCGCAGGTCAAAGCGTGGCCCCTGAACTCGCTTGTTTCAAAAATCACCAAAAAGAGTGGGAAGAGAGTCGGGGAGTCATCTCTGAACCAAAGGAGGCTGAGTTGAAGCGGTATGCAGTTCTCAGTCAGAATGACGAGTATCGTGATGACCACGAGCGTAAAATCACTCTCATTGCAGAGGAAAGGGATGGCTACACTGGACCTCATGTCCCTCCAGATTTGCAATACTATGTCATGCGTCCCCTGATATGGTCTGAGGCATGCCTTGCCTACATGAATGTGCGTCCAGAACTGGAATCTGAGCTAGGAGGCAAATCTGGGCAACCGTCAGAGGAAGAACTATTGCCGAACGGAGAGCCCTTGGAGTCACTCCCCGATGTAGAGTTATTCATTTGGTATCGCACATGTTTGATCGAGAGCGGAAATTGTCCTAAGGTAGCCCACGAAGAGGCCTGCGCTAAGCTGACGAAAATCAGGGGACATCGGGTACAGTCTGATATGTTGAGCTATCTCGGCCATCACGAATTTTATATGGGACAAGGCTCCAATCTTGTTGGTGCGCACGTGCGGGCTCTTCATGCGCTAAGGAGGGAGCAGATGCGGGTTCCGGGGAAACAGCAAGAGTATCTAGAGGCGCCGGAGCCAAGAATCACTGATTTGCAATTGTACAAATCAAGCTTTGACGAATTTGATCGGACCCTGAACGCCTGCAGATGGCAAGAGTATGACCATGCTGTTGAAGACGTGGTATTCAGGAACACTGGCAAGGGCTTGCTGAAGACAGAGAAAGGCCGGTACGAGCCGCCTGACCATGGCCTTGACTCTGACATGCGTGCCTTTCTCCGTCAGATGGAAATTGCGTCTGAAAAGAAAGCTGACTTTGAGACTGCACACGCTGACGCTCTCAAATGCGTGGAGCAAAAGCAAGTTTGGGATCAACGCACAGTCCTCCAGCACTTCTTGGACGCAAAAGAAGACTTCAAGAAAAGAGATATCGTATGCTATTCAGATGATGCTGAATTTGAGCAAGTTGCACATGATTTTGCAAAAAAGCATATTTTTGATGCGGTAGACCGATATGTGCACAACTGGGGCGGGCACCGAGGGCTCATAGATGGGCGCAAGGATCTGGACTCGTATCTCAATGTTCGAAATAGCTACCTCGAGGATTGGTCAAAACATCACAACGGTGCTGTTGCTGAGAACAATGCGTTGGCGGTCAAGGATGCGCATGAGGAGGGTCTCAGGGTAGTTGAAGAAAAGAGGGCTACAAGAACCCGACTTCGAGATCTGAGGCGCAAACACAACAAAACCTCGATCACATTGAACATCGGTCCGCCTGATGTTTGCGAGATTCCTGGACGCACTGCTTGGCAGAGGACAAGGTGGTGTGTCGTGCAAAATTCGCATCGCGCCGCTCTCTTGTGTACGCTTCCTTATGCTATCGCGGAGGATATGATAAATCCTGGGGCAAGCACGAAATCGAAAAAGGTATCTTTTGACAATGACTCCGACGGTGACAACGCTGAAAGAATGACGCATGGATGTTGTGAACGGTGCGGATAGCTAGCCCCTTATCATTCATACTCAAAGAATAGTTATTCATAATAAATAAAATCATTTTCTATTGAAACTCTTGTTGATGTTTTTGCTTCCTTCGTCGCTGCCCTTCTTCCCAGTGATTACGCTCCTTGCTCGCCTTTCAGCCTTCTTTTATCGAGTCTGTTTTCTGCTTTGCTATCGCTTCTAACAGTTATCTCATGGTGACCTACCTCGTTGCCGGCGTGGACGACTCAAATGGCATTGTGGTGATCTCCACTCTGTTAACAGTTGCGGCAATCTGTGGGCCGTTGCGCAAGCAGACCAGCAGAACTACTGTGCCCACTCGGAAGTGGCCGCTTCAGTCTGCTCCGGGGGAGTCGCATCTTATAAGCCTGCTACAGCCGCCAGTTTCTGCGTTTCTCCCGCGACGCGCGAGCGGACTGGCAAACAGTCCCCCTCCATTTAGATCTACTCTCAAATGATGCGACTCGAAGATCTTATATAGATATATCATGATTCAGGTGCTACAGAGTCTGAGTTGTAGAAAGGTTGATCAGCTTCAACGCGTTAAATCTAGACGTTACGTAATTACACTAGCTTGATCGCGCGATCTCGCGTCTTTTTTAACTAATCAAATAACTTCTTTTTCGAGTTAATTCTTGCTTCTTTTTTTTCTGATCTGGATGCGTCTATTATGATAGTTAAACTACCCTATTCGGACTAATATCAAATTTGGAAGGAATGCTCAGCCTCACGTGGGCAACGCCACCTCTTTAAAGAAGAAGTTCCCCATCATTTCGACAGCTACGGCCATATCTAGGTGAATTTTTTTTTTGGATCTGGATGCGTCTATTATAATAGCTAAACTACCCTATTCGGACTAATGGTGAAAGCAAGATTTCCCGTCCGATCAATCATATTTAAACACCTAAGAGCTTTACCAAGTAGTGTAGTGGGAGGCCATACGCGAACAGAAAGTGTTGTAGTTCTTATTTTTTTGTCGTGGTGTTGTATCGTGTTGTATCGTCTCGCTTCAGTACCCCAGGTGACAATCCCTGCGCTTATTGAACACGCGTGGCCCGTCCGTGGATGACCCGATGGAATTAGCCAGCGGAGTCGTTCCAGAGGGCAGCTATAGGCTAGTGTGTGAGTAATAGACCTAGAATGTAGGTCATGGCTCTCAATGCTTCAAGGCTTTGAGATTCAAGTCACCTTGCTCTGCGAGGGCCGTCTCTCGATCGCTTCAAACTTGAGGAAATATGTTGTAACGCGTTTTATTCTCTAGTCGTCGACCTTGGCTACTTGAGTCCAAGGTGACTGTCAGTAACTACCACTGACTGGCTGAACCCTTAGCTCAAATTATGGACCACGCTGACTCATTCAAAAATTCAGGATGACTCTTCAATGGCTTCATCGAAGTCATTCAGCTCATTTCTCACAGAAGTGACAGAACTTGACACGAAATCAGTAGATCGGAGATTCTCCGAGACACTCGGGAGTCGAGACTGAACCTAAATTTGGAATCCTCAACCTGTGGATAAATATAATTTTTATTTAATAAATAAAAATATTAAATATATGTTCTAGGCTTATTATCAGAGTTATATGATATATCATTATCATATGTCACACAAATAGCAGACGAAATGAGTTTGATCAATGATCTGATAAAGTTAATCTGAGTTTTGGAAATTAAGATGACAGTGATCAATGTCAATGATCATGATGACAACCCGCCTGGTCCCGCCAGATTGTTTTATATCAGATTCAGATTGAATTTCAACTTCAATTTGAAGAAATTTGAAATTCTGATGACAAAGTCCTTGACAACAATGCCACGGTCGGCGGTGCAAAACCTAAGTGTCACTGACGCTTCAGTACTGGTAGCCTAGTAGCATTGGGACTACTGCGTGACAATCAACGCGTTTTAGGGTCCTGATAGGTTAGTAATATGACCACTGTTGGCTGGGCCGTCAGGCAAAGGCTGAGATTTAGGCCAAGGGACTCGAAGTCAAGCTAGCCGGTCGAAACAAAACTACTCCGGATGAGGTAGTTTCAAAGCCTGCAATTTTTTCAAAGTCTGAACGCTCCGTGACTTGGACGCGTCAAGCATTATGATAATGACAATGAGCTTGCACGC
>JAKTSO010000078.1:0-54002 GCA_030580275.1 Groenewaldozyma sp. yHMH443
TCGGAGTTAGTCTTTGCTCATTGATGAGTTAATAATGCGGCTGATCGGACAAACCCCTATTATTTCGACGCGCTTAATTTTTACAAAGGACTGAAGATGCAAGACGCCTGTAGGGCCAATGTTGACTGGCTCCTACGAGCTGGTTCCAGCTTGAGCAATTGAGGTGGCGTGTCAACTTGCTCCACAATCGCTTCCAGATAATCAACTCAGGTCACTAGAGTCTCGCAGGTGTGGGCCGATCAAGCTGGTGCAACTCTTGTCAATATTGGGGTGGGCTTTGCCATAGGATGATACAGAATACGTTCGCGGCAATCCTGTATCACTCTTAGCAATAGTTCTGCAGAGTTGGGTTGTAAAACCGTAAGGTTCTCTCCATAAAACCAATTCGACCATGACTGCTCATCAATGAGTGAGAAGCCAGCTTCTCAGTCTATCCTATTTGCTTGCTCCACAACTTACCCCGCCACAATCCAAAAGCTGCTTTTGCTAAAAATATCAAAATAAATAAATATCATTACGTTTACTCATGTTATACTTGATTGTCTCTATGAAGAGTCTTGACATACAATCTCTCAGAAACTCAAGACTTGACCATTTTTGACCGCATCCCGGATATGTACTCACCTAGCTGTCCCTGTAGCCTACCGCACTCGTCAGCAACAGATTTCATCTCAGCCTCAAGCTCACGTTTAAGGGTCGCCATTCTATCCTGAAAATCTGCGGCTTCTCTTCGAGTCTCTTCAGAGTCCTTGTTGATAATCTGGCGTTCGGCGTTCATTCGGCCCAGTTCTTCATGTAGCTCTTCTATCCGAAGTTTTTGCTCTTGTCGTCTTTGCTCGGCCTGGGCTTGCAAGTTCTGACGTCGCTCGCTTAGCAACTGGAACTGTAGATCGGCCTGGGCAATTGCCCTATCTGCTTCAGCCAGCTGTGCCTGCTGAGAAGCCACAGCACCTTGGACCTCGTCACGCCTTTTTGCTGCATTTTGAGCTTTTTGCAACTCAACAAAGCAAACCTCGATTCTTCTCATATAAGATACAATCTCTTGGTCGACAGCCCGCAGCTCAGTGGTGAAAGATTCAAAACTTCGCGTCCGTTCCTCTGCTTCTCTGATTGCCACTCGGCCCTCTTCCAGTACCTTGTTCATGTCGGCCACCGCTTTTTTCAATCCCCCAGAATCTGTAACATACCCCTTAAGCCGCTGGTTATCGGAAGTAAACTGAGTCACTCTCGTAGCCTTACTCTTGATCTCCTGTATCAGCTCTTGCTTCTCTCGCCGATACTGCGCATGCTCAGTCGTCAGATGCTCCTGGACTTTCTGCAACTTCCGCAATTCCCCTTCCACTTGCGTGTGGTACTCTGTAGTAGACTTGATTTTATCTTCATTACTCTCAAGCTCTTGCTCAAGAGCGCTGATTCTTGCGGCCACATCATCCTGCTCAGCAATTACCTCGTCATACCGTTCACGAGATTGTTCGAATTGTTCATGCAGGTCACGGCAGTCCCTCATCCGGGCCTCTCTAAACTGCGCGTAAGCAATAACGGCCGACAACACCCTACGTAGCCTGTTGCTTTCAGGTTTGATCAGGTCCATAAGGCTAAAGTCATTGATTCCACACACACTTAAAAACTTTTGTAAATGTAGCAGAAGCCCTAACAAGGCACGAGCGTCGCCTTGTGTCTCAACATCATTAGTACCACCAGCCCCTGCTCGTTGCTCATTCTCCGCTATACTCTCTTCAGCAATTTCTTCCAACGACTTCGCCATATGGTCCTGGGGGATCCCAACAAAACACTCAATGATGTCGGCATACAGTACGGTAATGTACCTCTGCGACGGCCGTATTAGCATATTCTCATCAAGAGGGTACTTGGACACCCCCTGTAAACTGTCGACTATATCTTCAAAGTCTAGTATTGGGAATGGGTCCCTTTGTTTTGATACCGGTGCTACATGAAGTTAGTGTCGGATCGCGACTTCTGAAATGAGTTGTACTTGACAAAACATACCTCTTCGAGCTGCTCCTGGGGCCATAGAGGCCCGGGCATTCCTCAGCATTTGAGACTCCCTGTGGGGAACTGTTGACTTTGCCCCAAACAAAGGTGGAACGCGTCTTCAAAAGAAACCCTTAGTGTAACACAGATTAAATAAACAAGAAGTCAAGTTGTCCCGGCAACGAAATTATAATTAAAGCTTGGAGATTATCGATTGAGTTCTTGGGTTAGCTTGGGCCAACTCCAGATATCGATGAATCTCAGTCTCAGTTTAACAGTGCAACTTGCTGCTGAAACTTGACTTCTGACTGAAGTGTTAAAATCAAAATGCTGCGGAGCACGCTAGGACTAGTACGAACGGGCCTTAGGACACAGCTCAGAAGAACATTCACATCATCGCTACACAGGCTTAACGACAGACCGTACGAGGTCACCATCAAGATAGAGCCCTTGCCCCGACATGGAGAATCCATTGAGACGAAACGGGCAAGATTGCTCTACCAGAGCCGCAAGCGGGGTATACTTGAGACGGACCTGATTCTAGGTAACTTCGCCAACGCCTACTTGAACGACTTAACCCCAGAAGAGCTGGAGGATTACGACAAACTTCTGGATGAGGCAGACTGGGATATCTACTACTGGGTGACCCGGAACGAAACAGTGGCTAACCCGTGTCCGGAGAGATGGGAGAACAGCACGGTCATGAGCAAGATCCGGGAAGTCGCTGAGAACAAGGGCAGGCATACCCTGCGTATGCCTGACTTGGACTTTGCCAAGGAGTAGCTTTTCTCTTGAAATCAACTTGTAAATAGGTCAAACGTTTTTCATTTCGAAATCATTAGCTTTTACTATGGGCAAAAGTTATTACAAAAAATAAAATAAATAAAAGGCTCATCTAAGGAGAGGTGAATACAAAGTCGTTGTCTTGGCTTTGACGGAAGTATTCCATGTTGTTATTGTTACCTGACGATTGTTGGGCATTGTTATAACCTTGATGCTGGGACTGCTGCTGCAAGGGATCCAAATCATCTTCCTCCTTGATCACAGCATCGTACTCGTCATCGCTGTAATTCCTGGGGTTCGAGTCAACAACGTTGCCGCCATCATCAGGGTCTCTATCCTCCTCGTAAGAAGCTACCCCCGCAGGTCCACCTTCCCCGCTGCCGCCATCATCATCGTCATCATCTTCACCAGTCCCGGCTGACCGCACTCCTGCTCTAGCAAGGGCCAACTCTGCCGACGTATAGGGGAACTGCGTGACTTCAATCCCGAGCTGTCGCTGGAAATTCTGTACCATCTCCTGCATCTCAATCTCCTTTCTATTCTGCTCATCTATGACCATCTGGAGCTGTGTGATGTAATCGACGCTCCGAGTTAATATTGTTGCCTTGTTGGGTCGTTCATCCTTGCTGGTATCCAACCCGGCCGTCAAGAATTGTTCTGGGATCAGGTCAGACAAGATCTTGATTTTCTCATTGATGTTATCTCTTCGACGCCTTTCCACCATGTTATGACTCTCTCTTCGTTTACGTCTCTTCTCTGCCATTAGTTCTGACTGTGACCTCCCGCCAAGACCGCCGTCGTCGGCGCTACGAGATAACATGTGTACCCCTGGCCGAGGTGCGCTTCGGCTTAGGTGCTGGTCGAGTGAAGATCCAAGTGATGAAGAGACAGCGCCGCCGCCGCTGCCCCCAGAAGGCACCACCGAGGGAGCATTTGCATGAGGATAAACCCCATTCTTTTGCAAAAACCGGTCCATGTAAGTCTCAGGCCGCGGAGACGTATAAGACCCAGGCGGGCCACTGGCATTGTTGCTGCTGCTGTTGTTGCGCGTGTTGCCAGTTGACACAACGTTCCTGCTGCTTCCGCTGCTGTTATTGTAAAAGTTCTTGTTGATGTTCAGGTTATTGTTGCTGTTGCCGATAGAAGCGTCGTTCTTGTTGAGCAAAAAAGCCGTGAAGGGCGACGACGAGTTCTCAGGTATAGGCGGAGTGGTACCATACATGGAAGTATTGCCGCCGCCGTGCGCGTATGAGTTCTGCCTTGAATGCGCCGACACCGACGTGGCCCCGGAATAGGACGGGTTGTATTGTGTGGCCGCCCCAACCATTGAGCGGGGGTCGTCGTAAAGCGAGCCCCCCAAGTCCAGCAGGTCAGACTCGTCTATCATGGAGCTGCTCATGTTGCGGTCGTCGAACGAGTTGAACCCCCTGGTGAGAAGGTCCCTGGAGAGCATCTGGCTGTGGAACTGGTAAACGTCGTCCTCGTCGTCCTCGTCTTCGATTTTGATTGTAGCGGCCGCCGCCATTGGAGGTGCCTTGTCCATTTTTATATATTCTGCCTTTTTGTTTTTCAATGCACTCCTTTGAGACTTGTCTTGTAGCTTGGTTGTTCGAAAAGAGGAACAGTAGTTTCAAAAGAAATGAGTCACTACAGGGGAAAGGAGACTGTTTTCTACTGGCTGTTTGTGTTTGTGCAACAGTGGGAAGCAGAGGGACAGAGCTGGGGTATGTGGCACCAACGGAGAGAGCTTGCCGAAAGTAGAATACCAAAACCAGGTCCGTGAGGGCTGTGTATTGGCGAAACCCGGGGCAAAACCTGAGAGAGAGGAGGGAAAATAAAAAAAATAAAATAAAAGAAAGTGGAAAATCAAAACCTGGAGTAAGAGTGGGCTCAAGAGGGACGCGCAGAGCAAACGCTTATTCTGAGAGCCAAGATAACAAAAAAAAAGTGTGGAGAGAGGGAGAGAAGAAGCCCCACCACGGCAAAAGCGAAAGCGACCAATTGCGAGCCGAGCCTGAGCTGTGTGAAATGTGAATGTGAAACCGGAGGTGTGAAAGCGGGGCACGAAACGGTAGCGAGCAGAAGGGGGAAGGTGGGAAAAAAAGATGGAGAGGTGGATGGGGTGGAGATTGTTCCTATTATAGGGCATCTATCCTGACAAGGGCCAAAGGCTCGCACAAAGGCATAATTAGCCTTTAACTAGCTAGGTAGCTAGCTAACAGTGGAGAGCCAGTAGTTACCAGTAGTTGCTAGTACTGGTGTCAGGAGGGGCTGCAGTGGCTGCGGCGGGCATTTGGTTAGTGAGCACTGAGCCCGCTGGCGGCTGCCGTGTTTGATTAGCCGTGGTTATTTAGTTAGTTAGTTATAGTTAGTGGGTCGGATCTGGAGTGCGCTGTGGCGGAGGCCGCCGCACGGTGCTGCAGTGCAGTCAAAGCGCACAGATCGTAGTCTATCTGGCAGTAGTAGTACCAGTACTTAGTTGGTGCTTTTGTTAGCTACTATCGGCAATGGCGCGTGAGGTTCCCCCATAGCCGCAAGCTCGTCAGCCCCAATGGTGCTGCTCTCAGCAGCTGTGAGTCAGAACCGTCAAAACTTATTACGCAGCTGTGTACTGACTGTAGTTGTCACGGTACTTACCAAAGGCTCCTGGTGTTCGGGGCCGGCTCTCCAGATTCTCCATTAACGCTCTAGGCTGTGTGGCTTAGCTTAGCTCAGCTCATGGATTTACCGTGATGAACTCCACTTGATCCACATTCTCTGGGTTGTTGAGGAGACCAACCCTTGATCGAGAACTTCTCAGTCTGGCTATCGGTAAAAATTTCAGTCTAACTTACTTCTGGTCCCGACCATGGCATGTGAACATCAGGGTACAGCAGGTTGGGCATGAAGCAACCCTTTTTTTTTTGCGTCCTTCCTATCGGCTCCCGTGGCGGCTCCCGTGGCTGTTCGGCGGCCACGCCCAGTGCTGCTTCTTTTACGGCTGGATGATTGCTCACCCCCGTTGGAATATCTTGGCCGCAATATGGCCGCAATATAGCCGCAGTAGTCTGTTACCCAGTTAGGTGGGCAAGTTTTAGAGAGAGTGTGTCACACTGTGTGTGTGTGGCAGCTTTGGAGGACTCCGATGGCACGTGAGAGTTATCAGTCAATTTAAGGGCAGCGGCAGCCATGGCAGCCAGATCGCGCACTAATTTCTAGGGTCACTTGACTCTTGATGGAGGCTTTCTTTCATCAGTGTGGCTTAGCAGCTACCTAAGACAGATCTCTTACCACATACTCGCCACGCGCACTACTAAAGTTGAGACTCTCTGATAAAATCTCCAGCCTAAGAATTGTTCGGCATCCGGAGCGATAACCCAAACTTGCCGCGAATACAATACAGCGCTGCCAATCTTTCAAATGTCCGAAGGAACGTTCAGAGCTCAGTTAGCCTCATGGCGTGACTCGGCTCAAGTGGCCATTGACTCCACTTCGGAGGGATCTTCTTCCTTGATGACGAAAATGAAAAAGTTGAACCCGTTCAAGGAAGGCGGTTATGTTCGGTTGCCGCTCACTGAGCGTGAGGGTTTGCCAAGGGAAGAAGTCGAGATCGAGGAACCTGCTTGGTTTACACGTAAGTTTTTTACTCTCTTCACTTTGTGATAGGGCCGAGGAGGGGTCAAGTTTGGATTACGCGCCAACAGTTGGTTAACTTTTTTAGTGTCTCGTTGGGATAGGTTACTAGTATTCGGTATCTGTCTGTGTGGCGCAGTGGCATGCTTTGCCATATGCTTTGCCATTCTTCCTGTGCTCGCATTCAAGCCTCGCAAATTTGCGTTATTGTAAGTGTCTATAACGGCCTCGGTATGGAAGCGCTTCCCAGAAGCGTGGAGATCAAGCATCAAACAGAAACTAACAAGATTAGATGGACGTTGGGCTCATTACTGTTTGTCATATCATTTGGAGTTCTACAAGGCCCCATAAACTATATTTATCACTTGATTTCGCCAGCAAGGCTGCCGTTTTCCGTTGCATACTTTGGGTCAATCTTCGCCACTTTGGCGTTCAGCATTGGGCTCAAGTCGACAATTCTAACTTTGTTGGCTGTTATCGTGCAAGCTCTTGCGGCAGTCTGGTACACGGTCAGCTATTTTCCAATGGGTGCTCAGTCGCTTAAGTTTGCCTCAAGAGTAGGAGCTCGTCAAGTGAACGCCTGGATCAGCTCATGATCTTTTATTTATAAATAAGTGTTATTTGTTGGGAGGTTTTGCTAGACAAAATGGGATTTTTTTTTTTTGAGGTATTGGCAATTATGGATGCCGAGTCCAAACTAGCCATAATAAGCTCGGCTGACTTTGTTATTCTCGTCCACGCTGACATTGAGTCTAAAAACCAGGGTTAGGCTGTGTAGTAGAATAGAGGGGTTGCCACCACAAAAGTTTTGAACTTACCTGTCAGGACGGAAATCGCGCGTGCATATTGAACTTGGGGTTAGCACCCTGTTGGGCTGAGGCAACTCGCTTGCCAGGAACGTGGCACCATTGCTAGCCGACTACAATCGATTAGCTTAACAAATCCTGGGGTAATTTCTGGAGAAGCCACGCGTCACAGTGATGAAGATGAGATGGAAGTAGCTGCCCTAGTGTAGATAGAATTCATAGTAATAGTGAGCAGGATAGGCTGGTGAAAAGTTGCCATTGCCATTGCCAAGCTGGTTTCGTCGTGTCAAAAATTCTCGAAAATTCAAAATGTGCTACTTACATGTTCTTCATTGTTGTGGACAACTGTTTTGCCAACGAGCTTGCTTTGCCACTCTTCGCTTCTTTTTATAAGATCCTCCTGAGGTTTAAGCGACATTTTTTTGAACTATTCAGTGAGAGAGCAGGAGAGCACGAGAATCAGGGTTACGCGGGGTATTTGTAGATTCTAGAAGTAGATTTTAGAAGATAGTCACCGTCAGGGCTCAGCAAATGAAACCAGCAATGTTTGAGTTCCAAGTTGATTTAATTTTAGCTGGTTATTGACTGAGGCATGCAGGTGTATAACTGCATCGGCGTTGAGGCCTCACAGGCGGCGTGATGACGACGGTCAACTTAATTCGACACAGGATTAACATGCGCATTCATGTTATCAAGGTTAGGATGCCATGGCGTGCACGTGATCCCATTTATCACGTGCCAGCTTGGCAACCTCACTGTGTTCAATATTAAGCACCGGTCAAATTGACCTTAAGGTTAGGCTAGCTGGTGCGTTCAAAGTGAACGGTATAACGTAGGCTCTGTTGAATCAGTGACTGAGCTCCAACATCGGCTGTAGCACAAACACACAGAGCGAGTCAAGCCAATTTGGCTTATTGCTCACATTCATCTGTCCAATTACTCAGTGAAGGCTACGGACCTCTCTGGTACAGGCCAGGAGTTGTTCATTTCACGCTTGAAGTGGGGATTCTGATTGTGCATTTGAAGCATTGATAATTGGGACAAATCCGCAGCTTTCCATTCCCACCGGAGAATCAAAACACCTAACCTACAGAAGCATATGAATGTGCTGCATTGTTGACCCTACAAGGAAACGGAAAAGTTTACGACTTTAAAGAAAACTTGAGATAAAAACAAGTGCCCATGCGATGACACTATGCTTACACCTCCACCTGGGTTTGGATGCGTACAGGATGAGTCGTACCGGTGCATGTCGATTGATCCTGTAAACTTCCAGTTTTTGCAGACGTTGGAGCTCAAGATGATTGTGTCGCTCAACCCTGACAAGCCCAGCAAACTGCAGCGAACGTTTGCTCAGGAACAAAACATTGAGCTGGTTCACTTGGGCGTCCAGCCTTGGCGTCCTGCTCGTAACAGTTGGGTCGTGCTCGCTAAGGGAGTCTTACAGGATACAATCACCTATGTGCTCGATAAACGGAACTACCCCCTGTTGATCATGGACCATTCCAACGCATTTGTGGGTATGCTGCGCAAGATCCAGCATTGGAACTATACATCGATCCTGTCAGAGTATAAGGCGTTTTCCGATGGGAGGCCGCATTATATGACCGAGGTGTACTTTGAGATGATGCCTATCCGGTGTATCACCCACGAAATGACAGTAAGAAGAAGACAGAGCATGGAGTCTGGGGCTGACAAAATGACACCACTGCAACCACGGTCTGGCTCCGAACATGATACAACGTCAAAGGAAGTAGTGCTCAGTTTGCCCCCAGAAGACTTGCTACCGGCTTGGTTCAAATGGGAATACATCTTATGGGAGAAAACTTATCCTCAGTAAACTTTGATACGACCTTGAAGTAATAAAAAAAAAATGATACAAAATGAATAATATAAAACTAATGATCTGAGGAAGCCTTCTCGTCGGTATCTATATGCCAGACCACGTAGTTAGGCAACCCAACCACTCTATATCCAGCTCGTTTCGCCATTTTGGCAAACCCTTCAGTCTCAGCCTGGTTCTCGAACGAGTACGCGGGGAAGTTGATACCAGCCCGGTGAACGTCAGCTTTGACCACAATATTGACACCACCAATGCCATCCAAATCGAGCTCTTCGTCTTGGTTGTATCTCCAGTCGCCCAGCCTGGCCATGTGCTTTCTCCCCGTTTCAAACTGCTTATACCCCTCAGCAATGACCGTGTCCTTGGGCAGAGAGGCAGCTAGGGCGAGCCCCTTGTCAGACTCGATCCATGAGTTGTAATCGAACCTTCCCTCAATGTCCTTACCATCTCTGTATCTATGGAACCAAATGTTGGGCACAATAATATCGGTGTTGTGCCGAATAAGGTCGTCCAAGATTGAGCTTGGGTTCTCAACGATATCAACGTCTCTCCATAGAACCCACGAGTGGTAGGGCTTCAGAGCAGAGTACAACAAGAAATTCCTAGCTCGAGCCATGATTTTCCTTCGAGGGCCCTGGGCTTCAAATGAGTGCTTCTGCTGGATATCGCCGGTAGAGAAACCGAAATCCTTAGTGTACACCTCAACACTCCTAAACGGATTGGTTCCGCTTTGAGCGTTTTCAATCTCCTGCGCCAAAATGGACAAAGTCTCATCTGTCGTATCTGAGACCAAAAACGCCAGGTCAATGATATCATGGGGGTACCCCAATGCCATAATCAGCTCAAAGTATTTGGGTAGATATGGAGCAGCGTTCTGCAATGGGGTCAGAATCAAAACCGGCTCGCGGTGTTTCGACCCTTCCTTTGAGGTCTTGACCGTGTTCAGGTCATAGTATTTGACAGTTGCATTCCCAGTCAGTTTCAGCTCCTTATGAGTGTTGAACCTGACGGGTGTGGGCGACTTCCTGTGCCAGTCCGCATAACTGTTTATATCCATCTCTGTGGGTGCCATCGGTGGGCCAAAGCAGTAATACTCTTGCAGGTTCCTTTGGGAGGCTTTGACGGTCGTTATCAAAATCCACACCAGTATCGCAGATACTAGCAGGTAAATTGCTCTCCCCCTTGTGGGTATCGTTCTTAGGATTGCCAGCGTCTCCTTGCCAGAAGGAAGCTTCGCCTTACCCTCGGCGACTTTTTGTCGCAACGACTCATATCGTAGTTTCTCAGGCACCACCGGCAAAGAAACCATTTTCTCTCTCACCAGTTCTATAGATGGCCCTGATACTCTGGCAAAAGTCCGTGTGTAACTCGCGTGTCTCTGATTGGAAAGTTGGTGGGGTCTGAGCGTATAAGCGGAGGGTCTAAGAGCTGTTGGGGAAACCGAAAAAATGTTCAGGGCACTAACACTTAGGGTGTTGCAACAACGCTACTCAAAAAAATATCGTCGCGATCGCAGGGCCCGTTGTTAAGCGGATCGATACACTTTAAGTTTCCCCTTTACCGGTAACTGTTAAGCTGCTGGCGGAACTGAATTCTGTGGCTGCAAGATGAGCTAGAGATCTGCACTAGAGACTATTATTATCACAATCTGGACATTTCCTTGATATTGAGCCCGCCGCAATTAATTAACTACTTTACCACACGTTGATGTGGTTTGGGCCATGCTGTATCAAGAGTACTCGAGACAAGAGGCAGATACAAGACTGAGCTACTCAATATCGCTAGAGCCTCGATTAGATCTGAGCTCTGATATGTGAGGAAAGCCGCCAAAGCTTAAGTGCAAATTCAAAACCTAGTTACAGAGCATCTTCCCTGCGCAGTCTAAAAAAAGGGTGCACTTGTAGCAGAAACTCTGTTATTTCCTCATCACGGCGACATCTATCTGATCCGAATAGAGATAGAATTGCACGTGTTTCAGACCCTAGCAGTTATCACGGCAACCCCGTAGACTATAACATCCGCTCATCCAGGCACCTGGGATTTTCGAGCCGAAGATTTTCCAAGTGTGCTCGTCTTAAGGCGAGCACTTTGATTAACGGCAGGGGCCATAACAATATGATATATGCTTGAAACGCTTATCTGCTGAGTCACATGACCATGGACTCAAAATCATCCGAACTATATCATGTTATATGGTAGATCAGTATACTGAAGTTGGGTTCACGAGCCCAATTGTATATTCGCATGAACCAAAGCAGCTCTTAAGATAGTGCAACTGGTAGAGTACATACCGCGTACGTACGAGAGCAAACGCGGTTTCACAACACTGAGAACTATGGCTTTTGGTTCTTTCTTGAGAGACCTGAATCTCGGTTTTGGCAGTGGCACAGAGATCTCCGGGATCGGATCGGCGCTACAGTGTCGGCCGGTCCTGGACAACTTTTCAGTGTGACCCGCACTGAGTAATATCTGCGGCCATTATGCGACCCTTACTGAAATTTTAGCATTAAATTTAACGTTAAGAATTAACCACAAAAACTATTTCAGGCTCGAGTTGAGTGCAAACAAACACATATTATATGAACCGCGCGTATAGGCGTTGGGCTCCTGAATTTGCATCGCCGGCCTACCCTTCGTCGTTGTACATTTGTGCCCGGTGTCGAGAATCAATAGCACGGCAGCGGCATCGTCCAAATCTAGGTCAAAATCTAGGTCAAAATCAAGGTCGAAAACTATTCACGTCAACTCCAAATCAAGTTTCACTGCCAGAGGGCTCTGTTACTCAATCTAGCAATTCAAGCTCGCTGCCGAATAGAAGGTTCCAGGGAAGCAACCCCCTCCGGAACTCCAAATGGACTCATGTCCCTCCGGATCAGTGGCCCACTACAGCTTTCAGTAGGAGAGGGCGAGACAAGAGACAGACAGGTAGGGAAGACGACGATCCTTTGACTTATTACTACAAGACAAGTAACCTAAAGAACTTTGGGGTGAAGCGGGCGGATCTCCATAGCTCGGTTATTGGCAAACTTTGTTCAGATAGCGGCCATGAGCTGTATGTCAGGGCTGGCACTGCATGTGGGAAAATCACGTACAAGGCAGGCGACCTTGTGGAAGTGAGGTCTGCGACCAAGGGGATCCTATATGGTGTTATTACATGTGGTGGCAACTATTCTGTTCAGACAAAAGTACCTATTTATACACTCAGCCGGGGTCTCACCCAAGACCCTGACCATGACCAGATCAAAAAAGAAATAGAGCATGTCAAGAAATCTGAAATCTGTTTCTTGCTGCGGGGAGTGTACAACGCAGGACAAATTGAGGCTTTATTTAAAAATGACCACAATGAGATAGAACAGGACAGTACTGACCAAAAGGTGGGAAAGTTACATTTGGACATTCACATGAAGCTTTTTGTGTCGAGGGCTTTGTCACTTTCAAGGCATATTGGCGAGTACCTACCCGTGCTGTACGCTGAGAGCTCAAGAGTGCACTCTGCTCACAGCGTTCATCTCCCTGCCGCAATCAAAGCGGTGTATCAGTACACTCGGCTGACTAGAGGGAGAGCAGCTGACACTGGGGTTAGCGGTGTCTATATCCTAGCATGCTACATTGCAATGGCCACCAGGGATATCAGAATGTTGCGTATCGACAATGGAGACCAACCGTTTATAGCAAGATCGCATCGGTCGGTGGATAACATCAACGATATCATTTTTGCCTATTCTCCTGAAGCTTCTGATAGGTTCAGGTCTTTACTTTCCCAAAGGCTGGTTTCTGATATCGAAGACCCGGAACTTGGTAATTTGACGTCCTTTTTGAGCCATTACGTGCTGCTACCAGATGCCAAGTTCCAAGATTTCGTGTTCAAGCTCATGTCCAGTTTGTATCCCAGTATAATCAGGGAATTGGCAGGGTTACCCTCAACTGTGCACAGGTGTTTAACTGAGTGCAGGCTTGTGGACCCCGCACACCCCTTTTTGAACGGGTCCGGGTTAGTCATATCGCGGAGTAATCCCAAATTGCTGCTGGATGATTTGGATGGGCAGATTGATACAGAGCTACGAAAAAGTTTGGAAAAAAGGAACTTGGCGTTGCAAGACGAGAGTAGAAATACCCCGAGGTTTGTCGAAGACACTTGTTTTGGCCTAAGAGGTTACGATGATATCGCGTTTTCAATTGGGTTGAAAGCTACTCGGGATATTCTGTCATTCCATGTGCCAGATCTGTCATTTTTATGCGAGAGCTCGGCACTTTTGGAGTTGCTTGCTCGAAGAGGAGGCAAAGAAATGAAAGTTGTCGACTACGATGTGTCTCTGCCGCTATTGCCTTCGAAGTTTACTGAAATGTTCCGCTTCTCTGATGAAGTTTCCGCACCTGACTGGACTCAGTGTATGACCGTCAGTGTAGATGTAAGCAAAACGGGGGAGATCCTTTGGAGCTCAGCGAAAATTGAGCAAACCATTGTGACAAACGTACACATTTTGGACAAATTCGACCCTCTGGCAGTGCCCGATAGGCGCGAGTCATTTTTTGTATCATATCTGAAAAGAATGCTGGAGACACATGCACTTAAACGTATATCCAAGGGCGCGGCACTAGACATGATTGGTGACAGTCAAACAGGAGTCATGGATTTTTATGATTCGGGTATAGTGCACGCCGAGGCTAGGTTGCTAAGTGGCCATATTGCTTCTCACTTCTGCTCGATTCACAAGGTCGAGGAGGCGCCCTTTGCAACCCAGGAATTGCTGGCCAGAACAGAACAAGAAAAAGAAGTGCTCCGAGGGGCAATGTACGCTCGAACGACGCAGCTCTCCAACATGCCTGCCGATCTCGCCTCTGCCCAGCGGTTTTTGGGCTCCGAAGAGATCTCGCTGATCCCCGCTCCGCATTACGGATTCGGAGTCCCCCACTTGGTGCGGATTGCCAATCCGCTCACCAATCTGACCGATATAATCACTCAGGGAACAGTGGCACGACACCTTGACCCGCGGTTCTGGCTCAAGCTCGAGTCGCCAGTGGACTATCTGCAAGAAAAGGTGGTCCCCCAACAACAATGGACTGATTATTTGCAGAACCGGTTCGAGCGGTTTAGTATCTTGACTCGGTTGTCTCATGAACTCAACAAAGATGCTTACAATATATTCCGCTGTGTTATCCTTGAAGATGCAGAGTTCCCGGAGCTGGCACGGGCATACTGCCATGAGCTTGATCTTGAAGTTGACGTGGCTCTACTCAGTGGGACCGACGTCAGAGTGGGTAACAGACTTGTATGTACAGAAATCTTGGAGCTTAACCCTATCGACGGGGTTTTCGTTCTAGGTATTTAGCCGATTAAGCGAACTTTCCGTGAAATCCCAAGTATTTCTAAATGCTTGAAGATTTCTCATAAATGTCGCAGCGACACTCATGACCAAGGTATAAAATATTGCAGTCTCCTAATAACCTCAGGTTCTCAGCGGGACCGACTCAGCGGGACCGACGTTCAGAGTGGGTAACAGACTTGTATGTACAGTAATCTAAGAGCTCATTGATGGAGGTTTTCGTTTTAGGTATTAAGCCAAGTGTGAGTTCTTGTTCTTGTGAGATCCCCGGTAAGACCAAACGCGTTCATGACAAGAGTCCCTCATTATCATAGTAATGCTGCGGCGACACTCACAGCTAAGATACAAAATGCTGCAGTCTTCTAAGACAGCCTCAGGTCCGTAACTTGATCTATCACTGACCTGGGAAAATGCCCGACGCTGTGTTCCCGGAGACGGCGGATGCGTGCTGCCATGTATCTGGTTTTCAGCTTGACGTGGCACTTCTCATTGGGACCGACAGCAGAGTCGGTACCAGACTTGTGTGTACAGAAACTCTGGAGCTCAATCCCATTGACGGGGTTCAAAGAGTTTTCAGCCAATTGAGCGGAGCCTGTTGTGCGATCCCTAGTAGGGCCAAGTGCGTCCATGGAGAGGCCCATTTTCTCATATCGAGGCGTTGTCTCGACGACATGTACATTAGAGATTCAATAAGACACAATTTCTTAATACAACTTCAAATGGCCGGTAACTTGATCTATCACAGACTTGGGAGCTGGCCCTACTCCTAGAACGGTAGCAGACCCTGCTGCAATTTCAGTCCGACCAGCATCATGTATAACCCGGGCAGTAACATCCAAGGACATTGCAGTTGCCATAAGCAAATCCAGATCATCTTCCGAACTCACTTGCAAAGCAACTTTGGCTTGTCCGTATTTTTTCCATTTAGCAAGTAGTTTTGGGTTTGATCTTGCACAAGACTCATAGCATGCTACAGCTGCATGTGCACATTGAGCACAGGCTTTACCCCTGGACATTTTCAAATCTGTTCTCACCACCAAGACCATCTTGCATTCTTCCCTGGTGTTTGCGTATTTCCCCTCCGGTGCGTCAACGTCTTCATCGTCGTACTCATCGTCGTACTCATCGTCGTGGCTGGTATTGCCAAGGATCTTTGCACCAATTGCTATACCAACAAGACCGGCTGAGATGGTAGCAATCCACGTTGAAAGCGGGAGATCTGTAAGCGCGTTCGGCATTATCAAAAAGTCGCGTCTTGAATATGTCTCAACTATGGCATTGCCTGCCTGAAATTTTTGATCTGCAAAGCTTGATCATGCCTTGACATATAATTTTGGTGCACTTCACACTCGGCCGGGTCAGATCTGAGCACGTGAGCTGCCTGGCACACTGCATGCATGTAAATTGCTAAGTCCGCTCCGATGTTGAGCGGCGTGAATTGCGGATAAATCGGAACGTGCATCAGGTCCCGGCACCATGCTTTGATCAACCTTAAACGGACTTTAGCTGAATCCCCCAACGCGAACTCCGAGTTAAACTCCGAGTTATTTGACGGGTATCGACGGACAGTTAGCCTCTAACTTTTATAGTCCCAAGAATATATAAATGTCCACTGAATCCCTTGGTGAAATTCAAAAACTGTCAATCTTACTTCGGCTCTAAAACACTCAAAGCATAGTAACACAAACAAAATGGAAGTTGGTCGACTTGGAAAATCAGGACTTAAGGTGTCCAAGATCATCTTGGGCGGCATGTCCTTCGGTGACAAGGAATGGGCTCCCTGGGCTCTGGATGATGAAGAGGAGGTTTTCGCCTTGTTGAAGCATGCTTATGACAAGGGTATCCGTACCATTGACACCGCCAATGCTTACTCTTTCGGTAAGAGTGAGATCCTCATCGGCAAATTCTTGAAAAAGTATGATATTGATAGGTCCAAGGTGGTGATCTTGAGCAAATGCTATTTCCCAGTGGCTGGATTTGAAGAAGTCATGCACCCTACCTTGGAGTCCGTCAACAAAAGAGGTCTTTCAAGAAAGGCTATCTTCGATGCTGTTGATGAGTCTATTGAGCGATTGGGGACTTACATCGATGTGCTTCAAATCCACCGTCTTGATCATGAGACTGACAAGGAAGAGATCATGACTGCTTTGCATGATGTGGTCAAGAGCGGTAAAGTTAGGTATATTGGTGCAAGCACCATGTTGGCTACCGAGTTTGCCCAATTGCAGTTCATTGCCGAGTCAAAGGGTTTGACCAAGTTTATTTCGATGCAGAACTTCCACAACTTGATCTATCGTGAGGAAGAACGAGAGATGATACCGTTTTGCAAGGAGACCGGTGTTGGGCTTATCCCCTGGAGCCCCATCGCCCAAGGTATTTTGGCAAGACCCCTGGATGGCGAGAAGACTAACCGAAGTGACGACGCCGTCATCAAGATGCTACGGTTGGGCGATTATGACTCTGATAAAGAGATTATCAAGAGGGTTGAGAAGGTCGCTTCGGATAAGGGGGTCGCCATGGCCCAGATTGCAATTGCTTGGGGTCTAGCAAAGGGTGATTACCCTATCGTCGGGTTCAGCAAGCCTGAGAGAATTGATCAAGCCGTCGACGCGCTCAAGGTTGAGCTCTCTGAGGAGGATATCAAGTATCTCGAGGAGCCTTATACTCCTCACCCTGTGTCAGGATTTTTCTAGTAATTTTCACAATAGCATTGAGCAAGACAGTACCTAGATAGATAATCATATCAAAGTCCTATGTCTCTCTTTATATGATAAATGAGTATGTATAGATCAGAGACCAGAAGTAGGATCAGTCAGACTCAGTTACTACTTAGCATAAAATGCTTGTGATAGCATTTTTTTTAACCAGCCCCGTTCCCCGAGCCTCTAGACTTTAGTCAGTTTAATACACCTTGGATACACCAATGAGCTTCCTGCTAGCCTGGCACCAAGCGCAATGTCATTTGTGCTCCGATTTTGACTTTCATGTGTCCCGTATCACCAAATGAGGCTAGCGGGGGGTCAATGATCGACGAGCTCGGAACCCCGCGCGCGTACTACTCAGTGCATCTTAAGTGAGCAGCGGCCCTTATAGTACCCCAGATGTCTATTTCACCTGCTCGAAATTCTTTGCAATTGTTGAATGCTGGCTGCAATTGTTCGCGTTCGAGCCATGGAATTACAACAGATAGTGGTAGTCATAAATCAGGATTCCAGGTTTGGGGTGCAGCATGCGTACACCCAATAATAATACTCACATCTGAAGTAGCACAAGGCTTTTTCGGATTCTGGTCATGCTGCTCAATCATACTGATTTTGACTGCCCAAAACGGGCATAATGCTTTAGTATAATAAGCCCAGAAGATGTTGCCAGTAATGGTCAAAGACGACGACTTACGGTGAGCTCCAGCTTCTAAAGAGGCAAAGTGCATATATTAGCTGCTATCGGCGCCAACTTCAGTAAGCATACAATAAATTACTATTCCTTCACGCTATCGACTTTTGAAATAATACAGAATAAAATGGCAACATAATACCAGAAGAACACTAACCTGCCATGTACAATCCCAAAGCCACAATGTGAGGGTTCAGCATTGAGACGTTGAAGGGTGTTACATGTAGATCAAGATCGGTCAACATGACTGCCATTGTACCGTTGATAATTCCCTCTGTGGGGTATACGTCGCCGCTAGGCTGTGTGGTGTATCCCTTATTAGGGCCGGTTATGGTCAAGGGGGAATAGGTAAAATTCAGCTGACTGCTCCAACCAACAAACTTGGGTTGTTGGGCGCTGGTGGTGGTGATATAGGAGTTGTTGGGTCCAACTCCCATACCGGGGGAGTCCCATTCAAAGTAAACTTTCTTGCCAGGGAATGACAGAGGGAAGGTGCGGTTTGTGGCGATACTTGGTGCACATCCGATACCGATTCCGGTAGCGTTGATACATCCCGGGCCAGTATAGTTCGAGAGAGAGGTACTATTCAAAGGAGTAGTCATGTTCATGCTTGAGGTCATGTTCATGGTTGAGGTCATGTTTGTGAGCGAGGTGAGGTTGAAGTTTGAGGTGATGTTCGAGTTTGAAGGGTCGGCAACTCGGTCTCCCACGGTGTCGTTCTGGTACGGTTGAGTAGCATTAACATCAATTCGGTTGATGTTGGGGTTGTTCACAATGTGCAGTGTGGGGAAGTTCTGCCATGCTAGCCGAGTAGTGTTCCCGGGGCAGTAGCTGATATAGGGGGCAATCATACTCCAAGCCCATGATTGTGGCCATCCGTTTTCGAACCAGACCGGCATGGGGTGAAGACCAGACATTTGACGGAAAATCAGCTGCTGTCGTGCTTCAGTAGAGATTGACTGCGAAAGCAGCTGCGCAACTTCCCGAGAATCGAGATGAGACAAGAACCCCCATACTCCGGACTCGCCGATTCGGGTGATACGCTGCATGAAATCAACCCATTCACGGACAGTTTGGTAAGGGTAATTGTAGACACATTGCTTTGGAGCAGCTGCTCCCAACATGTTAGAGAGCAAAGTAGCGTGCCCCACTTCCTGGTTGGCCATGAAATTAATCAGGCTTCTGGTTTCCGGACCAAGTCCTGCAGCATTAAAATCCTCATCGGTGAAACGAGCGAGACCATCATGGAAAAGATCCAGTTCGATGTATTCCTGGTAAACACCTAGAGCGATAGACTCGAAGTCAAAGTCGCTTTCAACCATATATCGAGGAAGTGTACCGTCAGTTCCCAAGCCGCCAGAGGGGGTATAAGGAGCGGCAAACGGCTTCTGGGGAATTCCATCACTGTTGTAGTACGTTGCATTCGGGTTGGCCGGTTTGGGGGCAATAGAGGGAGCCAAGGTGCTTGAGCCATTAACTGCACCAGTAACGGTCGGTGTCCCAGTGAAGGGTCCGTGACCTGGTGCGCTGGTGAAGTAGTCTCCAGAGATATTTTTATCGAGGCCAACGGGTGCAGGGTACGCCAGGGCGCCTTCATGAAGAAGGCCCACTGCGAGAAGCAAGTAACCGTACAGCTTCGCGGACAACATCTCTCCAACTTGGAATAAGCTGTGTTTTTTTTCCGTTTCCGTGTTCACTTGTGAGAAGGGCAGAAACGCCCAGGGCGGGCGGGGGCGAGCACGCCTTTTATACCGTTGCACAAAGGCTTTGCTTTCTATAGCGGAGTCACTTGGTGAGCAATTGCTGAAGCCCGAGCCCAAGCCCGCGCCTATTGATCTTCGCCGAAAGTGCCTTGTACATCTCTCCCCACATGTGCAACATGTTCCTTTCGTGGAAAGAGTGAGCGTTTCCTTGTTTGTGTGAAGTCTGCTGTAGAGCACTGCCAAAAGCAACAAAGAGAGCGCTGGTGGAAGCAATGAAAAGACTCACGCGAGGCGAGGCGAGGCGAGGCGAGGCTATAGGCATAGCCCATCAGTTCTAGCGCTCTTAGGGCTGGCTGCCTCCCAATGGGCCCACACAACAGCTGTGCTTCCCCGGGATTGCCTTTGCCTTTGCCTTTGCCGCCCACGCCCATTGCCGCTACGCACACCGCACACTAACTGCAGTGATAGCTCCTCACTCAAGCAATTGTCTGGAGCCTGTCACTTGGTTCTACCGTTCCGGTAATGGTGCTTTGTTGAGGCCCAGTTACCCAAGACGGCCACTTGTGCTCTCATTCGGGATGGGCCATCTTCTCGTATTGCATGCTTACGTACTCGCGTTGTGGGGATCGGAGTCAAGATCTCTCTCCCTCGCAGAGTCATTACGTAGTGCACGTGCACGTTTACCGCTAACTTACTCTCTTACTCTCTTACTCTCTTACTCTCGCTTATGCCATAATGTGCGGGCTTGCGCGCTGTCAACGCCATAAGCTGGGACTTTCTCAAACTGGGACTTTCCTTGAGACCGGTATGAAGATCCAGCAGTCCTGAGGCCGGTTGCTTTGGTCGTGCGACCTGTGTATTAATGCTGGTATGAAAGACCGAGATGCTCAATCGAGCTTGTTCTCGTTTGGAGATGGCCGAATGCAGGACTGCGGCATGGCATGCCGGTCCGGCCGATCCGTGCAAGCAAACAAATTGCTCCGCAGCAGTTAAGTTGCTCCTTTGGGCGGCGTCTGTTATCTGACAGCAACCTCACTTTACAGCGTCTGTCGGTAATATATGCTATATGCTGCTATATGCTAAGAACGATCTCAGGCCACGCATCAATCGAACAAGAGAACTAGCGACGGCTTCGGTCTTAGCGGGCTTTGTTGGGAACTTTTTTTTTCGTATTGCTATGCGCCGCAGGGCCCAACTCGACGGCCTATTACTAAGGATCACTTGGGTTCATGGGGGCTCTGACACAGTCATACGATTCAGAGCCGCCGTCCGCCAAGGTAGGGCCGCCGCCCAAGCCCAAGCTTTTACTACTGTGAAGGTACTGGAGGTACGCACAAGATGAGTAGGCCGGGACAAGAGCTGATTTTACATTTACACCCAGAACAGACGGCGCTCTTTCTAATATTAGCCCAATTGTAATAAGCCTCAAAATGGCCAATGCCATTAGCCTGGTGCGGTCAGATAAAAAATAATCGGTGACTTATAAAGGCTGTAGCGAGGATCAGGGCCCCCCCCCCTCCCCCTGCTCGAGGGATCTGATCAACAGTGCCGGCATTTTTCGAGTGACAAGGGTTGGGCCTGCCCTGGACGGGGTGAAAGGTACTCGAGTCGGCTAAATGACCCTTCAGTAGGCACCAAGGCTCATTTTTGGTTCTGAAATGCCCCTCCCCTCAGCTTTGAGTAAGGAACTGCTGAATTCTAACTTGCAGGGCAAAGTTCCAGCAGAAAGCACCTCAGAAAATCAGTGCCTACTCAGTTATGCGCATCCCTGTGCCTTTTATCATTCATTACCTCATCGCCGAAACTCCGACATGCTTATGTTAATAAGTTTACTTAACAAGGTTAATTAATTAACCAGCTGCATATAATTCATACATGATGAAGCACGCATATCGGCACGCCTAATAATTTATGAGTAAAAAGTTATTACTAGGCGGCGCATGTACCGTAACTTGTATCGTGCGAGACTGATTATTCGGAGAGTCTGGTTGAAAGTGTAACTCTTGAGTAGTTACGTATTAATTTTATATCATATTTAATACATCCTCTATTATATTATATTAGTTTAATTTTCATTTTATATTAATTTTACATTTATTTACCCTACTTATAAATATGTTTTTATGATACATTTAAAAATAAAATCAATATAGCCCCGGTGAACCCGACCTGCAGAAGGAAGCATTAGATAATCTAAGCCAGTGAGCCAATGAAACTCCGCAAAAAAAAAGCTTACTAAGAATGACCCCGCATATCAAAGCCGACAGTCACCTATGCAATAATATATATAAGAGGGCCAACGCTCCGAAGTTATTTCTAACTTGCGTTCAAAGAACTGATCTTTTGGTTCTTTTCCAAATACTTTCCACTCAAATCTCTAGAAAAAACAGAAAGAAAAGAAAAAAGTTGCACAATGACAATGGAAGTGGGCCGGCTTGGTAAGTCCGGGCTTAAGGTATCCAAGATCATTCTTGGCGGAATGTCCATCGGCGACAAGAAATGGGTCGATTGGGTTTTAGAAGACGAGGAAGAGGTTTTTACACTGTTGAAGCATGCTTATGACAAGGGTATACGTACTTTCGATACTGCTAACGCGTACTCATTCGGCAAGAGCGAAGTTCTGATTGGCAAGTTTTTGAAGAAATACAACATTGACAGATCCAAGGTTGTCATAATGACCAAATGCTTCTTCGCATTGACAACGACGGAAGAAAGTACCAAGAACCCCATGGAGTGGGTGAACAAAAGAGGTCTCTCTAGAAAAGCCGTTTTTGATGCTGTTGATGATTCAGTCAAACGGTTGGGTACATTTATCGATGTCTTGCAAATCCATCGTTTAGATCCTGAGACTGATAAGGAAGAAATAATGACCGCTTTGCATGATGTAGTCAAAAGTGGTAAAGTGAGATATATCGGAGCCAGCTCAATGCGGGCCACTGACTTTGCTCAGTTACAGTTTCTGGCTGAGTCCAAGAACTTGACCAAATTCATCTCAATGCAAAACTTCCACAATTTGATCTACCGTGAGGAAGAGCGAGAGATGATCCCATTTTGCAAAGAGACTGGCGTCGGGTTAATACCGTGGAGCCCGCTCGCCATGGGTCTTTTGGCAAGAAAGCCAAACACTGATGCAACAACAGCTAGAAGTAAAGGACCCATGATCAAGATGATGAAATTGGGTGAGTTGGAGTCCGATAAGGAGATTATTGAAAGAGTGGAAAAGATGGCTGCTGATAAGGGAGTTGCCATGTCTCAAATAGCCATTGCCTGGAGCTTGGCTAAGGGAGACTATCCAATTATAGGGTTCAACAAGTTAGAAAGAATTGATGAGGCGGTGGCGGCACTTGATGTCAAACTAACCGAGGATGAAATCAAGTACCTAGAGGAGCCTTATACCCCTCATCCAGTAGTTGGATTTACATAGAAGAGCATTCGATGAATAGATCAATCAGCTTTTCAAGGACTAGACACATGCATTTTGCTCTGAGTGCCTAGTTGGAGGAAATGAGTAGAAAAATTGCATGACAAGGTTTCGGTGATCATCGTCACTGCTTATTTCCCCAGATTTTGGACGTTAAATTTGGTATTAACAAAGTTCCATGCGGCAGGCAGGGCCAAGAAATTCCATTTTGCTGATCTCGATCTCAAGCTTTAATTGCACTATTGCGGCCGGCCTGCCTGTCCTTGTTCCTTGGACAGGACCATCAGTTGTTCTCTTCAAAGAGGGCCAATCACATATATTATATACTTTGAATCCTTGTCAGGAGCCCGGCACTGCCAAGCCAGAAAACTTCCAGCAACTTGCCAGTCTGATCCTCACTTGTCGGCTTCTTTGATAGGCGGGTGGGCGCGGAGAACACAGCTACAGGAGGCCGTTGCACGCGCGCGCACGAATTTCTCGAACAAGTGAACAATATGTAGTGGTGAGGTAGATGGGCGATGATAACCAACAATTACCTTATGCTCGAGCCTGAGAGCTCTTGTTGAGAATCCCTCAAGGTCTATCTACACTTATTCCCTCATGTGCCTGCAACGTTGACCGCTCTCTTTTCCCAATCAGCCAATGATATCGGCAATGGCTCGGATTCTTGGCTAATAGTTACCGCAGTAACCATAGTGCGGACTTTATTCAGATAACCCCGCGCTATGGTGAGTTCAAATTTAAGAACAAGGGAGCGGGCCGTTTTGTATGTTCACCTCTAGCTTTGAACTCTTTGCGTTCTTTATCACACTTTACTAAAACTCTTTGACCTCAATTGCTCAAACTCTTAGTAAAACTCTCAAAATGGAAGTAGGTCGACTTGGTAAGTCTGGGATCAAGGTGTCCAAGATCGTCCTGGGCGGAATGTCCATTGGTGATAAGAAATGGACTGAATGGGTCTTGGAAGACGAAGACCAGATTCTTTCTCTGCTGAAGCATGCCTACGACAAGGGTACCCGTACCTTTGATACGGCCAACGCCTATTCGTTCGGCAAGGGTGAGATTCTCATTGGCAAGTTCTTGAAGAAGTATGATATTGACAGGTCAAAAGTTGTCATTTTTTTTTTTTTTGAGCAAAAGCTTCTTCCCATTGAAAACTTTCGAGGAGATGCAGACTGACTCTCTGGAGTGGGTCAACAGAAGGGGTCTCTCAAGGAAAGCCATATTTGTCGATGGATCAGTGGAACGACTGGGGACCTACATTGATGTTTTGCAAATCCATAGAGTTGATCGCGAGACTGATCCTTCGGAGATTTTGACTGCTTTGCACGATGTTCTACAAGGTGGCCAGGTCAGGTATATCGGAGGGCAAGCACTATGCGTGCTACCGAATTTGCTCAGCTTCAGTTCCTCACAGAGTCAAAGAACCTGACCAAGTTCATCTCAATTGCAGAATTTCCATAACCTGCTGTACCGGGAAGAAGAAAGGGAGATGATTCCATTATGCAAAGAAACCGGCGTGTGGGATTGGTTCCCTGGAGTCCTCTGACAATGGGACTTTTGGCCAGAAAGGCTAGCTCCGAGTCGACTACCCGAAGTGCTGATGACGCGAGTATGAAGATACTGGGGCTCGGCGCCTATGAGTCAGACCAAGAGATCATCAGGAGAGTGGAGAAAGTTGCCTCTGACAAGGGGTTTTCCATGTCTCAGATAGCCATTGCCTGGAGTTTGGCAAAGGGCGATTATCCAATTGTGGGATTCACCAAGACTGAGCGCACTGACCAAGCTGTCGAGGCTTTGAAGGTCAAGCTATCGGAAGAAGATATCAAGTACCTGGAAGAGCCATATGCTCCTCATAAAGTTAGTTGGGTTTTCGTAGATTCATGTATATTACCCCAAAACTCCCAAATCTTTCTTCTTCTTTTTGGTAACCTTTTTCTGGTACTGCCTCCATGTACCTACCCGGGTATCACGAGTATCCTCCCATGCCTTTTCGGACTCACGCTTCTTCCGCTTCTCCTCCATCTGTTCATCCATTTTGCGCTTTTGCCTTTGCGCCTCGTCCATCTGCGCCTTCTTTTGCCTTCTTTTGAGTAACTCGGTCTCTATCAAGACATCTCTGGTCTTAGTTTTCCATTCTTGTAGAAACTCATCAGACTTGAGGCGCTCGTCGTTGATATCCCACTTCTTTTCACGCATTAACATCCGCCTGGCATCTGTGAAAGCCTGGTCAAGAATTTCCCGCTTCTCGTCATCAACTAGCTCAGCCTCGGCGCTTTTTAGCCTGTCAAATGCTTCTGGAGCCCGTTCATTCTTGCTCTTGTCAGGGTGGATCAGTAGCGACTTCTTACGGTACTGTCTTCTGATAACACCTACAGTACACCCTGGCTGTAATTCAAGGATGGAGTATGCGTCCAACCGGAACGTGTTCAAGATCCTGTCAATTTCTTGATCTTTGGTAAACTCAGACGCCTCCTGAGCTAAAATGACATCTATATCATCTGCAGGGGCCATCATTACTTGCAGTTCCTCGGTTTTTTTTGGCCTTGTAGCTTGGTATTAATTCCAAGCCGATCTTTTAAATTAGCCCCGTGATTTTACAGTGGAACTGATCAGATCTGTCACCATGAGCAGCGGCGTTACTGAGTCCACTCAAATTTCAGCTCAAGGATACACGTCTTCGAGCCCCAGTTTAGAACTGGAACTCAGGCACGACGCAATGTCAGATGATATAAAACCATGCGAAACGTATGCTCCCCCAGTCTTCTTTTATTCACATGCTCTTGTGCTAACGAGGTAGGATCTATGTTCGGAACTTGAACGAGCGGATGAACCGAGAGTTCATTGACACCGAGCTACGCAAAGCCATTGCGGGCTGTGGGCCTATCCAGGAGATTATACAAAGGCGGAACGTCAAAATGAAAGGGCAAGCTCATATAATTTTCAAAACCATAAAAGATGCAACGAAGGCTATGGATACGTACCAAGGGTTGGTATTTTTCGGTCGGCCTTTGGAGCTTCAGTTTGCCAAAAGCACCAGCGACCTGGCTCTGGCGAGCAAGAAATCTGCCAAAGCGAAAAAAGAACTAGAAGAGAGGAAGAAGACGAGGTTGGAGGAAAAGGAGCAGCGGATACAACGCGAAAAGGAAGAAGGCAAGGATATTGCAAAAGCTCAAGCCGCCAAAAAGAGGAGTGCTTCTCCCGGCCCTGCAGAAAAAAATGCCAACAAAAGGGCAAAGCCCAGTTCAGCAAAGGAAGTTTTACCGCCCAACAAGGTGCTACTATTACAAAGCTTACCGGCTGGAATTACCGACTCTGCTATCATAGAGATTTACGGCAAGTTCAGTGGATTCGAGGAAGTCCGGCTGGTCTCGGTAAGAAAAGTTGCATTTGTTGAGTTCACCGCCGAAGCCGACGCTGTCGTGGCTTATGAGCAAACTAAAAGTCTAGAGCTTGAGGGCACACCGGTAAGCGTGTCATACGCTAAAAAGTAGAGTCTCAGCTCCGAACAGTGGTCATGAAAGCGTTGACTATTTACAGTTAAATATACCTTGCAAAAGTCACCGGGCAGAGCCGGGAACATAAGTCCTATTTATAATATACAGCATGCATTCTCAGAACACGTCTCACCTCCTAAACCACCCAAAGGCAGTCTCCTTGATAGCCGTGAAAAGCGAAGCCTTTGTAGACGTCTTGTTGGCCTCCCTGGCTATCCGTTCATAGTAATTCGGCATACCATTTGGTAGCAAGATCCTCTCGCTTACCGGGAACTAAAACAGTTAGCTTCCAGGATGGTCGCATATCAAAACCAATACTCACCTTTGACTTGTTTTCATTCGACCGTATCTTGGCTGCTGAGGATATCTGGTCTTCAAGGTACAGTGTCGATTCAAGGTCTTTACTTGAAGCACCCGACAAGTACTGCTCATACCGCTCAACCTCAAACCCTCTCAGGGAGCTGTACACCTTGTGAGAATCGTCTGGCCATCGTTTCAGCTCGCCTACTAGCCTCTTGACCAGGCCCAGCCTAGTTCCCAGAGACATCTTATATTTGGCTTTTGCTAATTGGTGAGTTTTTGCAGACAATAAATTTCAGCTAAAAAAAAAGTCCGATCGCGGTATAAAAGCTACTTCAGGGTGCTTCTTCCACAGCTTAAACAAATCTTAAGAACTCTAACTTACTCTACTCTACAAACTACTCCTGACCTTCAAAAGTGGCCAAGTTGGAAGTACCTTGGTCCCAGCTGTTGCCGTCAAAGACCATGGCAAACAGAGCCTTGAATACATCCTCCTGTGGTCCTCTGACTTGCTTAGTAGTGTCTCGCTCTCTGACAGTAATAGTACCATCCTTGACACTCTGGAAATCAACGGTAATACCGTATGGAGTTCCAAGCTCATCGTTTCTAGCGTATCTCCTACCAATGGAAGCTGACGAGTCGTCAACCTTGGAGGAGATCCCCAGCTTACGTAGCTGTGAGACAACCTCTTGAGTGATAGGGACGAAATCAGGATGGTTAGAAAGAGGAACCACCAACACCTTAGTGGGAGCGATTGATGGTGGGAAACTCAGCACACCTCTGTTGACATCCTCAGGTCTGGTCCAGAAACTCTGCTCTACAAGGGAGTACAGGACACGGCCGATACCAAACGAAGGCTCAATGACATTAGGGGTAAACTCCCTAACGTGTTCAGTTCGCTTACGCTTCTCAATCTTGATCAAGGCAGAGTCAAGCTCAACTTTACCTTCCATGTCCTCAACGTCAAAGACAATCTTGCCATTCTTCTCCAACTCAGCGGCCAGATCCTCTCGTTCGCAGTCAGTACGGGCATTGAGCCACCCTTCAACCTTGGAAGCGTCCTTTCTGAACTTGGGGCCGAACTTCTTCTTGTCAACATCAATTTCAAAAGCCTCAACTACCACAGGCTCATCCAGTGTCTCTCTGACAACCAGCTTCTCCTTGGTACGAGCAGAGTGAACGGTCAAGTCGTAAGCAGATCTATCGGCGCAACCAACGCACTCAATCCATCCATAGGACGACTGCAGCTCGCAGTCCCAGCAGTCGGCGGCATAGTGAGCCATCTCGTTGGCCATGTGTTGTCTAAACCTCATACGCTTAGGGTCAATACCAATCTTGATCATGAAAAGATAGATTCTGGCCACAAAGTAACCCAAAGTCTCATTGTCAATGACCTTTTGAGCCACTGCCTCACCAATTGTAATCTCAGTGATATCAGTTTTCCCCTCAGCCTGAACCTCCTTGGGCCAGAGCTTGACCTTGATATCCTTGACATCCTTGAACCTAGGATGGCTCTTGTCCTTGGGGTCAACAAAGTGCTCAATCTCCGCCATCAAGAACTCTCTAACACGTAGCAGCCCTGACTTGGGGGAAATCTCATTTCTGTAAGACTTACCAATAGAAGCAGAAGCGAATGGCATCTTGAGGTTGTTATATTCAAGCAACTTGTTGAAGTTCAAAAACTGACCCTGGGCAGTCTCAGGTCGTAGATACCCTTTCATATGACCGGAGGGTCCAATCTTGGTCTCGAACATCAAGTTGAACTCCATGGGTGGCTCCAATGGACCACCAGTAACCGGGTTGACAATCTTGTACTTGACCATCAGCTCGCCTAGCTCGGGCCCAGAGTACCCATCAATCTTAGCCAGAACGGTCTCATACTCGGCGACAACCTCGTCATCGAGCTTGACAGCCTTAATCTCCTTGACCTTCTTCTTGCGCTTCTTTTCTTCGCCGGAATCTACAACCTTCTCGCCTCTAGCTTCCTTGTCACCCTTGAGTCTGCTCTCAAGAACCTCCTCGACCAAGTGATCAGTTCTGAAAATCTCACCTGTGGAAGGGTCACGGCACATCCAGTCGGCGAACTTGTCAACATGGCCAGAAGTCTTGAACACATCATAAGGGGTCAGAGCTGTGCAGTCAACCTCGAGCATATCCTCTTCAAGCACGAAATGCTTTCTCCACATATCAATCAGGTTGGCTTGTAATGCGCACCCAGCTGGACCATAGTCGTACAACCCGGAAACACCACCGTAAATGTCAAACGAAGGGGCCCAGAAGAATCGTCGCTTTAGCACAGCCTCCAGCGTGTCTCGGCTGAAGGCTTGGCCCTGTGCACTCTCTGGCTTACCACTCATGTTTCTAGTCTTCTGCTGGTCTTTTGCCCTTGAAACTACTAAACAAGTAGAAAATGATTTGCTACCTAGCACAAGCCTTTTCGAAGCGCCAATTGAGAAACGCCCTTTTGAGAGTATCGTTATTCCTTCTACTTTTCACAGTATATATATATATGCAAATATATATAACTGCTTGTTGAAGAAACTTGTCTAACCGTTATTTCGAAGAAAGTTGGACTCTCAAAATTTCATGCAGCAGAGTCCTCAATGTGTCATCAAGTGAAGGATCTCAACTTTTGCTCACGTGAGCAACTGAGGTGAATAAAGCAGTAGATGCTAGTGTTTCGTAAACGCCAGTAGCTGGCATGTCTCAGTAGTTTAGAGTTGGCTACGTGCAATGAACTGGATGACTAGGTCAATTGCTATAAAGGCGAAGTACAAGACTTCTAATAAATAAGTGTTGAGCGTAGCACGCCCGGAAGGTCTCTAGTACTTCTGAGACGACGAATAATCTAGTCATGTTAGCAGTTACCCAGGCCTCTGAACTCCAGTTGAACTTACCTCTGGGGCTCATGACCAAACCCTTTCCCTTCCGTGCTCCTCTATAAATAGTTTCAATAACATCAATCAACTCTTGTTTTGAGTCCAACAGAAAATTCAGTTTATTATTATCGCCAGTTCCAAAATCACATAACATGTGTTTGTTTCGGTAAAAGAACATTACTGTGACAGGATCGTAAAGCTCATACATCTGATTGAAGTCTGGTACCTGAGTTATATCACAGACATAGATCACTGCGAAGTTACGGACTTTGTCTGCTACCCCGTAAAGCAGCTCGTCCATCTGCATGCAATCTTGATCTGAATCCCGGCCAAACCGTATCACTACAAGCCGCTCCTCTTCAGTGACAATAGCCTGGTCTACATGCCATCCTGTGCGGAGATGCGGTAGAAAGACACTACCCATGTTGTTTGTCCTGTGCTAAAATGCTAAAGTAATAGAAAGTAAGATTTGAATATGCAAATTGCAAAAAAAAATAAAAAATATATATATACATGACAGATCTAAAAAGGGTGCTAGTTCCTTCGCTTTGCGACTTTACCTGTTGTAATTGACGTAGCGTTTTGACTGACAATATCCAAGAAGTCTTCATTGTCCTTAGTTTGTGGCTTCGAAGACCCCTCGGCAGCAGCAGCTTCTGCTGCCGCTGCTGAAGAGCTTTCGGCGGCGGCTTCACCAGTGGCTCCCACGGTGGTAGTCTCATCGAAAAACGAGTACTTCTTACGGAACTTGGCGAGCCTTCCGGTAGAATCGCTTTCAGCAGATGCAATCTCCGGCCTTGACTTGTTCCATGGCCCACTATTACGCATGTCATTCAAATATTTCCACTCAACTCTTGGGAACTGTGACCTCCTCGTGTACGTTGATCCATCTGATAATTGAACTTTACAATCAAACTTGTAGTAAATGGCTGGCCGCGTTTTTCCAACCGGTAACTTCCGCTTGATTCTTTTCTCTAGAGCAGAGTCCGCCTTGGTCATGAACGCTGGCAGCTCGTTGACTGCACGAGCGTACCCTCGGGTGAACGTCCGCTGCATTGTGGTTGGAGTTAGGTCGAGAGTGCCAAAAGCTCGCGAGAAGTCAGTCACTAGTCTTGTCTGTCAGAGGTGAAATTTTGTCCGATCTTTGATTTTGACTAACAGCGCCGCGGGAGCCGATCTCAGCACGTGCGCACCATTTAACGTCGTTTGCCCATACCTATATGGGAGCAGCTGAGGCCCTCAGTCCCAACATTCTCATTTTACCAATACTAGACTAATGGAATGAGGGCTACAGAGGACCATAGTGCCAGGCCAGCGGAGTTTAAAGCAGTGCTTGATACTAGTTGATACTAGGGCACTTTACCAGAGCAATGACCAGCTCAGTCTTGTAACGTTCAGTATTTAAAAGAGTAGGCGCGAGTTCGAATTGGAAACTTTCCTGATTGAAAACTTTTGATGGGAACTTTTGAAGCTTGAGCTGATCTCCCCCCAGGCGCGGGTTCAAATCGCGTAGGGGGAGGTCGCTCTTGTCGACTGGAACTTTTAACGCGAACTTTTGCACGGGCTTCAACGCGAACTTTCCGGACTGAGGCTGAGGCTGAGGCTGAGGCTGAGGCTGATTCCTCCCCAAGCGCAGGTTCGAATTGCGGTCTGCCGACTGTTTGTTTCTTCTATGGGCAAAACTTTTCTGCGGAACGTCTCTAAAAAACTTTTCGGGGGGCTGGCCAAGTTTGGCTCAAAGATATTAATTCAAAGAGGAACTCGTTGATAGCAATCAATAAATGACCGACGAAAGTTGGCGAAGAGACTAACCGAAATGCCCAGGGTTCGTGCCCCTTGCCGCCTGTATTTTTTTTTTTTTTTTCTTACCTATGAAGGAACTTTTTTTTTTCCAAGAACTTTTTGAGACTGGCCGAGCTTAGTAGAAATCGATACAGTAACGATAAAGAGGCTCCGGATTCATATCCTTCAAATGCGATACCTGGTGGAGTTAATGTTGCGTCGACGATAAATTTACCGATTGGTCCGGGGTCCGGGGTTCAGGCCCCCTGCCGCCTGGTTTTTCCTCATGAAGAAACTTGTTGAGCAAACTTTTGAGCAAACTTTTTGAGTGGTGTCTCGGACTGACAGAAGGGTCGCATAGACGAAAATGAGCTTCAGGTTTCATGTCCCGCGAATGTGATACCAGCTGGTACCTCTTCTTCGGGCCGCTTGCCGCCTGAGGTTGTTTTTTTTTTGTCTTTCAAACTCTTTGAGCACGAACTATCTCAAACGGCAACATTGGCAATACAGTCGCATTGCTTAAGAAAGGTTGGACTGCGGTCCAAGTAAATTCACCTGAATACTTTGGAAGAGATTGACCTGGAAAGTCCAAGTGCCCCAATTGCCAGAGAACTGCCTCATCCGGAGACAAGGTCGCTTTACCTCCCGCATAACATGATGTGGGGAGACTTTTGCCGACTGATCAGATACATACCTGCTCGGATCCCACCATGTCCCGAGAATGACACTGGCCGACAGGGGGATCAGGAGACTATCATCTCGGTGTCGGAGCGGAACACTCAAATCTAAGTACGCTCACTCACGAGAGCGATTCGCTGAAAAAAGTTGCTAACCACATCTCCTAGCTATTTGGTAATAAGACAGCTTATAGAAGCCTCAAGTCCGCTACGCTTCGCGGAGTTTACTTTTTGGGCCGCCATAAACCCGCGTTTAGCTAGTTGAGCCATTTTTGCTCCCGTCATCCTGCTAGAGAATTGATAAACTAAAGTTTCCGTGCAATTGCTAGTTCTGGTTAGACTTCTCCGCTCAGGCGTATTTACTAGTACTTTCTCACTCTTTATTTCCAACTAAGTATTCAGGCTCGCAAAAACATGCTCTAGCAACAGATATAAACTTGATACCCCTGTTCACACCTATCAGTCGGACACAAATTTACTTTCGCTTGAATCCGGAGCCTCTCGTTAAGCGCATCTCATGTCCCACTCAACACAAGTTCCGTGATCACGCGTCCAGTCTTTTGACACTTGCCGCACTCGTCACACACCGACAGCAAAGAAAAGCATGTGCTCATTAGTACATCAAGGTTGGGGTAATTGATTGCCAAAAGCGGGAATGTAAACTCCAGTCCCCATCTCGTACCGTCTCCCAGCGGGTATCACTACACACGTAATTCGGGGAGGCTCCCCGACTGATGCACGCTTCAGGGCGCACGTTACAGAGTTTTTCACTCTAGATAACTGCAGGGTTCAGCTGCTCTCATCACCGGTTTCGATCCCGCCGATTGTGTGTATAATTTAGTATGAGCCGCACATGGTTGTTTTTCTGAGTGTGGGGTAAAGCGCCGATCAGGTCGTTAAAGCGAGGGGCTCAGAGCGATTATTATTAGGACACTCTCAGTATAAAAGACTGCATAACGGTTAAAACTGCACAATTGATAATATAAGAAACGGCTCATAGAAGACCCCAGGTTTAGCCCGAGCGATCCAAGGAACGAGTTAGTGTCATTGTGCCTCGCGGAGGCTCCCCGTCTCTCACGCCGTTTTCCGCCGCCGGGTGGATTAATCTTATGGTTGGACACTGGGCCAAATTTCCACTCCAGGGTCAAGTGTTCACACCAGAGAACATGAGGTAAGCGCTTTCAAGACCAATTTTCACCTGGGTTTCTCTACCTCTTAACCTTGTAAAAGCATCTTTACCAAGAGGCTCAAGAGCAAAAAAAAAAAAAAAACCTGTCTTTGAGCGGGGCATGGCAAGGGCTGCTGGATTGGATCGGACCCCGTGAACGAGGTCTATTCAAGCAAAAACGAGAACTGCTCGGCTTAATCCGGCCGAAAAGATGCACCGCCTGTCTTATAAAATAGTCTAAAAGATCCACCAGCTTTTCTCGGGAGTTTAAGCAAGGATGCCTGTGCCGACTGATGTACAGAACAACTTTAAAAACGTCCCATGGCGAGCTAAACTTTCCACCTGCTAAGCTTCGGCTTTGGCCGGCTGGACAAGGTTCTTAAAGCACAGACTACGTAGCCGACAAGCGGGACTAACAATTACCCCATACTTGCAAAATATAAGTAAACCGGTCCGAGTTCGTTCGTTTGTTTTAGGAAAAAAAAAATCCTGCAGATCGTTCGACGCGTCGCCGAGCACATGCGCACTTTCGCCGACAAACTAGACTTGGGGTGCTTGTAAACAAGAAGCTCTCCAAAAAATTAACGTTTCAAACTTCCCGTCCGGGGAATGAGGATCGAGAGACCCCGGCCCCATTAGATTCATGTCATCATGTTAAATAATTATTAGCTAGCTACCCTAGGAAACCTTAACCATCGGCGCCCGCATCATCGCAGTTGAGTGCCCGTGCGTGCATATGGTCACCACCCCAGGCCCATTAAAGCCTCATGTGTTTTTCAGGTTACATTCAGAGCCCAACTGTCAAAAAGCGTGAGCCTAACGATAAGACTTCATCAACCCGGACTCTACCTATTTGTCCTTGCCGTTCACTCGCCCTGATAAAAAAGTTTCCCGGACATGAGACCTGAGACCTCGGCTATGTAGATCCAGCCCGGCCCTTTCATTTTATCTTTCTCCCTGGACTTGCCTAATCTGGGGGGGGGGGTTTTTGGGGTCCTCGGCGACGTGCCTGATGCATTGCGCACCCCTCTGCCATATTCATATTTGTTTTGTTTTTTTTTGCCTGTTTCCATTTTCGTTCCACCCTGGTATGGGAACAAGCCACAGGGCCAAGAGGAAAAAACTGTAGATCCATGCCGGTCAACCCCGCTTGCTCGAACTCAAAAGAAAACCAGAAAAGGGTTTTACGTCTCGGACATGTTTCCGAGGAACAGGGACTCAAAAATATATAAATACGAGGCGGGCCTCCTTTCTTTCGAAATTCAGAGACCTCAAGAACAAATACGAAAATGCTAAAAGGATTACTTGTCTTGGGGCTTCTGCCTTTCCTGGGGTCAGCTATGCCCCACAGGGCTCAGCCTGGCAAGACCACCTCTGCTCCAGCCACTGCTTCCCCTACTGTCGACGCTGCGTACACCTCTTCAATGCTTGCGGAACTATGGTCAGGCATTGACGTGACGACGGCTGCAATCACTACCGTTGTTGAGCCCACACCTGTCCCCTCCTCTGAGCTTGCTCCTCCTCCCAATATGCCTCCTGTCAACTACGCTAGCAGCAAGGACGGCAAGGGCCAAACAAAGCACAAGTTGCCGCAGGACTTTGTGTGGGGTGTAGCTGGTGCCGCGCAGCAGGTCGAGGGCGCCATCAAGGCTGACGGCCGTGGCCCCAGTGTATGGGACTATTTTGGCCACGCCGCTTCAAGTCAAGACGGCGGCGCTTCTGATCAACCAATTGCCTTTGCTATCCTCAATAACTCTGATGTTGCCGATAACCACTATTATCTTTATAAGCAAGATGCTCAGCGACTCAAGGCCATGAATGTGCCTCACTACTCTTTGTCAATCTCATGGCCACGTATCTTCCCCTTTGGGTCCGGCGCTATCAACCAGGAGGGGCTGCAGCATTACATTGACGAGGTTGACTACCTCAACTCGCTGGGGATTAAGCCAATTATTACTTTGTACCACTGGGACCTGCCTCTGGCTTTGAGTAAAAAATATGGCGGTTTCCTGGGAGGAGATGAGTTTATCAAGGATTTCTTGGCCTATGCCGAGGTGATTTTTGAAAACTTTGCCAGTAAGGTTGACATGTTTGTCACTTTCAACGAGCCTCAGGTTATCAGTGCTTTGCCCCTGTATTTGAACCAGGATATGGTGAGGGCTATCAATTATCTGCCTGAGAACATGACTGCCGGCCAAGCTGTCTATGAAACAGGCCACAACCTGCTTAGAACCCACGGTCAGGTTGTTGACTTATTCCGCAAGAAGTATGCTTGCAACAACAAGAATGGCGCCAAAATTGGCCTCAAGTTTGCCATTACTTACTCTGAGCCTCTTGATGCGAATTCTCAGGAAGATCAAGCAGCTTCGCAAAGAAACAATGACTTTATGGGCGGTTGGTTTGCTGAGCCGGTTTTTGGCAACGGCGACTACCCTGCATCCATGCGTCAAACTTTGGGCGAGGTGCTTCCAACTTTCACCGAAGAGGACAAGAAGCTGATCCAGGGATCATGCGATTATTTTGCTTGGGATGGTTACAATGGTGTCTATGCAGCTGCTCCCGAGGGTGGAGTTGAAGCGTGTGCTAAGAACTCAACTAACTCAGCCTTCCCCAGTTGCTCGGTCTCGTCCTATGTCAACTCTGACGGGTGGCTCATTGGTACTGCGACCTCTAAGAGTGGGTTCTACTCTACCCCTGACTTGTTCAAGTCTGGTCTTCACTACTTTGACAAGACTTATAAGCCCAAGGGAGGGATCTACGTGACAGAGTTTGGCACCCCGGTCTATGGCGAGAACGAGATGCCCCTGCAGCAGGCTCTATATGACACTGACCGAATTGCTTACTTCAACCAGTACCTGAGTGCTATTCTTGAAGCTCGTGATGAGGGTGTTAACGTTATGGGGGCACTGGCATGGGCCATCACTGATAACTACGAATGGGGCACCTACGAGGAGAGGTTTGGCCTGCAGTATGTCAACTATACCACGCAGGAAAGGTACTACAAGGCCTCCATGTTTTGGTTCCGTGATTTCTTCCAGACTTATATGTAGCTTCAAACTAGAAAAAGTTCACGTAAAGTAGGCGTTAAAAAAGTTGTATTATAGCCAAAAGAGGTGTCTAGCTTAGTGTTATCAGAGGTTCTTCTTCAATGCCCTCGAGAAGAGATAAAAAAGCAGTTACGTAACGTCACGCATGATGCGGTAACAAACGGCTTTTTGCAGATCACTTTTCTTTTGTTCCACCAGATCTGAAGTGCTCAAAGAGTCACGTTACTTTTCGGATTCAAAAGAACTGTGGTCAAGTCAAATTTTATCAAAAGAACCGTGGTGATGGCTTTTGCTTCGTTGAAATGTCGTGACTCAATTGAAGCCTGTTCTTCGGCTGCGGGCTCCGAGAAACATAAGCTCAGGCTATCTATACTTTTTATTCAAAAGGCCTTTTTGGTTACTTTGCGGTAATCGGTAATATCCCCAACAGTGGCCGAAACAGATAAAGTTAGTTTGTCAATTGGGCCCCGGTCATCCCTGAGAGAGCATGGAAAGACGGTTTCGTGAACGCTGTTACTCTCAGGTCAAGAACCGCGGACACACCCTCTTATGAAGCCTTCGTCAGGTACCACACTTAAAAATTCACCTACAAAATTAAAAGATAAAGGAGTACCCCCGATTGTGCAGAAAAGATGGTGGTTGCAATGGTGATGGTGCATGATGCAGGTTAAACCTATAGCGGCACTCAGTTCAAAGCAGAGATAGAGCTCTCACAGAGTAACGAAGAAACGTATTCAAGACCGGCACTGCGGTAGGCACCCAGGCCATGGAGGTACAATGGGTCGATTTTCTACAAGCTCGGATAAGAGCTGATAAGGCTAGCGGGATCAAGCCCAAAAAAGTTGAAAAAATAATGGAGTCATCGCAGCTAAGGTAGTAGACTACTAGTAGTAAGATGATGCAGATGTAAAAATATGTTCGATCGATTTTGCCGAAAAGAAAAAAAGCCACGTGCGGCATCTGAGTCTCTCTCCGCCCTATCCGGGGCACATCGACCCAGCGCAATCCGACGCAATGCCTTATCGGCATTTTTTACACCAGTCTAAAAGATAAAATGATATCAGCACCTCTTTCATCAAACTGCAGTCCCCCAACCAGCCGCCGGACGAAGCCGACATCGAGTTCCAGCGTTTTCGGGCAAAGGGACAAAACAGACAGAATATCGCTCAATTGCGCTTCTCCTGTGGGCCGACAACAGAGCCCACTCGTTTCACCATTACAGTTCGACCTGAGCCTGAGGCGATATAAGGTCTAAAAATAGATATAGAACAATTGAGACCAAGATCAGTGAGCATGGAGTCGCTTAGAAAGTCTCCAGTTGCATGTTTCGAGCTCAGATAGCATCATGTCTTGCCTTCAAACGCCCTTACAGAAAGAAAAAAGAAAGAAGAAAAGATCACGCTGCGCGTTGCCTATATACATTCCGTTCAGCTGGCCCCAGTGTGCTCAATGGCTCCAAAGTGTTCAGCCTAGATTCCCTGCCAGGTTCCCTGCCAGGTTCCCAGCCTTCGGTTTGTATGCAACGGCTCATATCTCCTGTTGCAAGTTTGGAACGGGGATGTCAAAGAGGAGCCACTCACTTCCTTGGAAGGAGAGAAAAAAAAAATGGTGGCATATGAGGGCTCAGAGCTGCCCCATGTGTCACACACCGATATAGTTTCATCGGCATCGGCATCCCTAACAAAGCTTATTACGCAAACAGGCTGAAAGGCAGGCTGAGGCAGCGTGATCCGGGCAATGTTCACAAATGTTCGAAAAGAAAAACCCCATAAAATGGCTCAACGGCCATCGAGGCTGACCGTTCGACACCACGTTTTTTTTCTTTATCCCTCAGCTTGTATAGTAATAACAAACAAATAATACTACCAGTACTACGTAGTTGAGTATTTGGTCATTCCTATATATATATATATATACTTCTGTTGCCCCAGGCCCTTTCTGTTTTGTGAATTCTAACAACCACGAGAAAGGTTTCTCAACCCCCGCTCTGCCCTATGGCAACCCCACAAACCAAGACCATTACAACTAGAAAACAACACTAACAAGTTTTGATTAAAGACTTTTTTATTCTGGAGAAAGAGGAACACTGCCTGATCTCTGCTACTCTTTACAGGATACACAAAAACAAGAACATACAAACTTTGGTTACTTCAAGTAGTAGCCGAGCCGAGTCTCTCGCTTTTTGGGTCTGTTGCCTGTTAGTACTTCAAGAAAGAGCTAAGGCGCACTCATACCGGACATACAGACACTGAAACCTCAATAGACGGTGCTTGTGTTGTTCTCCGTTCTTTGCAATACCGAGGAACGGAACTTGGATACTGCGTTCACTTGACGTTCACAACAAGTCGTCGTCGTTCAAATCACATAGAATAGCGTGTGACGAAAGGGCAGCGGCAATTGCGGTAGGCTTGTGATCACGGTTAATTATCCGTCCGGAATAGGAAAATCCAAAGAAAAAAATCCAAGGAAAAAAATCACAGAAAAAATGAGTGACGTGCATAGTGCGGCTGATCACACTTTGGCAACTAGTCTCAAGGCTGGTGGGACAGCGCGGGATTTCATCACCAGCAAGTTTGCCCATCCGTCCCCCCACAGGCCGCAATGTGCCGGTCACCGTGGGTTCAAGGCTTGCTACGCCGAGAACACCATTTTGGCCATGAGAGAGGCCATTCGGAATGGTGCCACGGTTATCGAGACTGACATTCAGATCTCGGGCGACGGAGAGGTTATTGTGACCCACGACCCTACTGCCACCAGATGTTTTGGCGAGGACCTGGACGTTACTAGCACCCCTTACTATGGAGTACTTGACCAATTGCGTACCATTGATGGTCTAAATTCCCGCGATGTCGTTATCTCAGCCGATGACTCTGACGTGGATGAGCTGAACCTCAACCATGTTGATTCGCAATCGCATCAGCACGAGGATTTGGAGAACATTCAGCAGGATCTAAGAGAAGATATCCGGGCTGGTTTTCATTTGATTGGCACCAGTGAGCACTTGAGTAAACACAGCGACAGCGAAAGTGACTCTGATGATGGCAACTCCATCATGTCAGCGAAGTCTGCATCGTCCTCTGCTGCCACCAGTATACGCAGCTCCAAGGGCGAGAGGATGCCCTTGTTCAAGGAGCTGGTTAAAGTCTTTGCTACCGATCCTGAGTTTGAAAATGTTCAGCTCATGCTCGATGTGAAACGTACCAACCAGCCCTGGGCTCTTGACAAGGTTGTTGAGATCTTGAAGGCTGAGAACGACGACCTTATGGGATTCTGGGCTAGGAAGATGGCTTTGGGTATCTGGAGAATGGATGTGCTTGAGCACTGCCACGAGATTTTACCCGGGTTCCCCGTCATTCACATTGGGTTCAGTTTAGGTCTGGCTAGGCAGTTTTTGGACTTTGACGACCAGGTTATTGGCATTTCAATGAAGGACATTTCTCTCAATATTATTGGCGGCCAGCAGCTTATTGACTACGCGCGATCCAAGAACAAGTTAGTTTACTCGTGGACGGTTAATTCCATTGAAGCAATGAAGTGGGCTGTTTCTGCAAATTTGGATGGTGTCATTACTGACAATGTTGACCTGTTCTCGCAGTTTGTTGACTCTATCAGTGAGAAGGATATTCAACAGGTTTATGCCAAGGTCAACCCATCCTCGTTTTTTACCTGGTATCAGTCAATGATTGAGTTCCCGCTCATGTATGTCACTGGACAGTTTTATTTAACTCTGTACGCTGTTATCAGCGTCTTCTTCTCGAACAAGAAGCCCTCTTTCTTACCTTGAAAAAAAGCAAGTGAGCAAATTGAGAAGTTGTTTTATTTATTTTCGAAAAGTATATATATCGTATAGGTTTAAAAGGTTAATACTTTTTCTTTATATACACAGTTTCACAGTTTCTCCACAATAATACAAAAACTACTTGGACTCTATCAAATCAACCGCGGCTTCGAGTAGCTTATGAGCAATTGCATCCCTGGGCGGAACCAAAATATCCTTTTCGTCAAGCCCAGCAGCCTCTTTTTCCAGCAGCTTACCAAACCTATACCCAGGTGTTTTAGCCCTGACAAGGGCTTCTCTCAGCTCCTTAGCTGGAACCCATCTAGCATCCCTAAGCTCAGGGTCATGCTCAAGGTATATAGTCGTATCTACTGCCTCGCCCAAACACCCAATCATCAGGTTGGCAGGGTATGGCCAGGGTTGCGTGGAGTGGATATAAACTCTACCACACTTGACACCAGACTCTTCCCAAACCTCTCGTCGTACACAGTCTTCAATGGACTCACCGGGCTCGAGAAACCCAGCCAGACAGGAATATGCAGCTTTTGACGGGAACCTCTTGTTGTTACCCAGCAGAACCTCCCCCTTCTGATTGATCACCGCCACAATAATTGTAGCATCTGTACGTGGGAACTGCGTGTTGCTTACTGACATAGTCTGGGTCTCGCATTTGTCGTCACCCTCAATGAGAAAGCCGCGGTCCTTTCGTGCGCATTTCCGCTTAGACCCGCCATGCAACGAGATGGTTGGACGGCCACATGTGGCGCAGTACCGGTTACGACGGTTCCAGTCGAGGTACATGCGTGCCTGTGAGAAGACTCCCAAAGCAGACAAGTCAGCCAAGATCTCGGTCCCTGTGAACCTGATAGACACGTACTTCTCATTGGTAGCCTTGTCCAACTCAATACCCTCCTTGCCAGTATCAATGGCGAATATCGGGTTCCCGGAATATGTCTTGTACCGCATCGATGCGCTCCCCTGGAGCTGATTTTCAGACTCAGAGTCGTCCTCAGCAGACTTGCTATCCTCTATGATCCCCATGAATACAAGCTGGCCTGGTTTTTCCAGATCGGCCGAAGTGCTTTTTGTGCTGTCCCAGCTATCCAGAGCCTCGTCGTCTTCGAGGAACTTGAAGTTGGGGTCAAGAAACTGCGAGACTCGCGACCGTTCCACGTAGCTTATATCCACTTTGTTCTCCTTTTGTACATTTGTCCCCGATGTTCCCTGAGTGCCCTCGGGCCCCGCTGCTCCCGCTGCCCCCGCTGTCCCCGCGGCGTCGCCTTCAGGCGCTCCCTCCTGTGCAACGTCCTTGACGAGAATATCTAATTTCGGCGAGCTCATGCACACGAAACGGGCACTTGGGTGGTTCAATGCCGCGTTGAGGAATCCGACATCTTCACGCAAAAAGCTCACCCTGTTGATGGGCGACTCCGAGTATGCATTGAAAATCTCTGGACCGTAATGATCTGTTATCAGTCCCATTGCTTTAGGTCTCTTTCTTGTAATTGCAAGAGCTAGTGTTCGTCTGGAAAGGGAACAAAAAAAAAAAAAAAAAGACAAGTATTTATCAACAATGCAAAAAAGAAAAAGCAGACTTGGAAAAGTTAATTACAAAGACTGCCAAACTGGGGTATACTTGCTTCCCGAGAGCTCTGTCATAGAGCCTAGCCTCGTATGAATAATCATGGTGATCTGATTCGATCTTGCCTTTGATAAGCCGCAGGGCAAGCACTACGTAATAGCAGCTTCCAAGCTCGGATCAGAGCTAGTGCTGAGCCGACGATGATAAGGCGATCGAGAGCATCAAACATGAAATCAACAGCGCTCTCGAGGGTCCTCGAGAATCTTGAGTACCTGAATCAAAAGAGCCCTGTTAGACTCTAACCTGAGGTACAGAGTCCAAATGCAATTATACTGAACAGCTGAGAGGTCTTGATATACTTGAGATGAGTTCGCTGGCAGCCCCTAGTGGGCCAATGAGTTGGAACCCAAGGTAATTGGGCATGACAATAGGCTCAAAGTTCAAACGCCCTTTATCGGTCGCCTTTAAAGATTTGCTGCCATAAGGGGTTGTGACCTTACAGCTCTACTGCCATTTAGGTCCAATAAGGGGGGCTCAGCTGGTATCTGAGCACCTGTATAATTACAAAAAAAAAAAAAAAAAAAAAAGTGGTGTGCCTCTAGGTGTCTCTGTCACAGCATTTACAAGTTACTCAAGGGTAGGCGGGGACAGAACGTCCTGAGGGTAACATAGCTCTTCACTGCGCTATAACATATCTCAAACACGTTTCTCTGGTCTCGAACTCTATGCAACTTGAGTCTTTTACCGCACCCATCTTGGAGCTGTTCTTTTAAGTGTTAGCACTTAAAGGTGCTCAGCAGCCCATTGCCCACTGATTCCAAGATAGCTGCCGAGGAGGGCGAGACCGCTGCGTGTCGCTGGCGAGTGTCGACCCTTCTCACGGTGCCCATGGCTTTCATGATACTCAGGGCCCTACTACCACTACCACTATTACTACCGCTACCGCTACCACCCAAGGTGACTAACAGCAAGATTGTACTTGAACCCCTACTATTTGGTTCCCAGCTAGCTACCGAGGACGGCGGGAGCCACGGCATAAAGTTAGTGGTATTTGACCCTGCTCATGACACCCATGGCTCTCGCAATACTCATGGTATTTCAGGCCCTACTACCACAGCTACTATCCAAGGTGACTAGCAGCGAGGAGGTTACTAGACGATAAGCAGCCCGAAACCCACTGGTTCCAAACTAGCTGCCGAGGAGAGCGATACCAATCGTAAATAGATGGCAAGGCCTGGTCTTGCTTACGCCACCCATGGTTCTTGTAATACTCATGATTTTGCAGGCCCCCGCTACTACTGGCCGGCAGCAAAGAGGTTACTCGAGGACTAGCCGCTCAGCAGCCCACAGCCCACAACCCACTGGTTCCCAGCTGGCTGCCAGCTGGCTGCCGAGGACGGCGATACCATTGAAATTTGTGGCGAGTTCAAAACTGCTCATGGCACCCATAAATGGCTCTCATGGTATTCAGAGCACTGCAACTGCTACTACTACTACTACTAGAATACTTGGAGGAACTTTCCCAAGGTGTCAAGAGCATGACTTTCCGCAGTCGGGCCAAACAATACCAGGAGGACGACAGTAATGAGAACAAAAGGTAATAAAAAAAAGATAATGATAACAATGATAACAATGATAATAATAATAATAATAATAATAATAATAATAATAATAATAATAATTATAATGAAAAATGTGCGGTGGGTGGGAGCGTTGATGCAAAAAATAGGTGCTCTCCGGGTACCCGCGCTTTCTCGAATTCTAATGCACGACTGAAGCAAATTCTTCTGGATGTTCGCTCCACAGTTCTTTCATGTTCTTCAGCCTCTCATCAAGAAAAAAAAAAAAAAAAAGGAATAAGAAAAGAAACTTTTTACTGCTCGGTGGCCAGGAACTCCTCTAGCCAGCCTTTGGTAGCGCTCATCTTGCTGTCGTTATCCGAAGGTCTCTTTTGTCTAGATGGCCCACCAACAGCACCACTGGCACCCGCAGCTTGTTGGTAAGAAGTACCCGAGCCGTTATCCCCCGAAGAATGCTGCATCAGCATCTGAGGCTGTTGTTGGCCCTGCTGTAGTGACATCCTTTGTTGCTGTTGCTGCTGCTGCTGTTGTTGTTGTTGTTGCTGTTGTTGTTGCAGTTGAGGCGGTGGTAGCTGCTGTGCAAGTTGATGCTGTCTCAAAAGATCTGCCTTCTTCTTTTTGTCGCTCTCAAGGGCTGCGGCAGCAGCGGCGGCTGCAGGACCCGCAGAACCTGAAGCATTTTGATCACCATTGGATGTACCTGCGCCGCTTGCGTTGGGTTGCATTAACCCGTTGCCTCCATTGGCACCGGCCGTAATGAGATTGGCCTGCGAGGTATTATTATTATTAGCATTGCTGCCATTGTTGTTGTTGTTGTTGTTGTTGTTGTTGTTGGTATTGGTGATAGCTGCTGCTGCGCTGGCATTGTTGGGAGCGCTGGTGTTATTGGTGGTGCTGTTATCGGTCCCCTTGCCATTCTGCTGGTACTTGAAGATCGTCCAGTCAAACACATAGTCATACTGATAGCCCTGTCGCAAGAATAAATCTCGCAGCGAGCTTCTCAAATAAATGTAGTCTGGCTTATCATCAAACCGTAGCGACTTGGCGTAGTTCAAAAACAATGCAAACTCAACAGGCAGGCCCCTGGTCAGAGCCTCCGTCGACGTAGTCATTTTACACTCCATGATGCGGTCATACTTTTGCTTCTTGGTGTTAGCCTTGAGCCCCTGCCAGGGCAGATTGCCTCGACAGAAGTAAATCAGTACATATGCAAGTGACTCAACGTCGTCTCTTCGGGACTGCTCAACGCCCAGATGTGTGTTGATAGATGCATAACGTGCAGTTCCTGTTAGATGCTTGTTCTCCCGGTAAGGAATATGGATATGCGTTCGAGGGTCACGGTATTTTTTGGCCAGCCCGAAATCAATCACATGCACTTGGTTACCACGTCGTCCAATACCCATCAAAAAGTTATCCGGCTTGATATCTCGGTGGATAAATGACTTGGCATGGATGAACTCCAATCGACACAAAAGCTGGTCAGCCAGCAAAAGCACCGTCTTGTAAGAGAACCTCCTGTTGCAGAAATTGAACAGATCCTCCAATGAAGGGCCCAAAAGGTCAATCACCATAGCATTGTAGTTGGCTTCGCGTCCATGCCATCTAACAAATGGAATTCCAATGCCGCCGGCAATAGCCCTGTACACTCTGGCTTCGTAATCAAGCTGAGGATGCCTAGCACGAACGCTTTCAAGCTTGATTGCAACCTCTTCACCAGAGATATAGTTGGTTCCTAAAAAGTTAGTTTGGTTCTTCTCTATAGAGAGTCTCTTCCTGGACTCCAAGTGGTGATGAACAGAGACACAAAGGTAATGAGCAAAGAGAACACCGTCCGCTAATGGCGCGTTTCATCAGAGCATTCATCTGTCTTTATCCCTTTGTCTTTGATCATCACGCCTCTAAGCCCCAAAAGCTTCAACCACGCGCCCACTGAAATAATGCGGACAACTGGGACATGAAGAGGAAAAAAAAAAGCTGAGATCTAACCACGTAATTGTTTTGATCGCACTTACCTAGATAGATATCTCCAAAGGAACCGCTTCCAATCTTCCGGCTGAGAACGTACTTCTTTCCGATTCGCAGTCTAGAGCAGTGTTAGTGTCAGTCCAAGAACAACTCCCCAACGTATCAACGCATCTCCTTGGCAGCCACCAGGGTGACACCAGGGTGACACCAAAAATTGCGTTCTGATAACGAGGGGTAAGTAGAAAAAAAAAAAAAAAATCAGTGATCGGGAACTTACGGTCCAGTGAAATGAGGCCCAGCATCTCTTGGCTGCTGCTGCTGTTGTTGCTGTTGTTGCTGCTGCTGTTGAGCAGTAGAAGGGAGCTGTGCCGCCGAAGAGGACTCTTGAGGAGGCATTGCAACCGTGTTTTTGATAATAATACCTGGTCAAGCGCCCTTGAGTTTTGTTTTGTTCTGGTCTTGAGCTTCAAGGGAGGAAGAAAAAAGGTTAAAAGGCAAAAATGTGTGATAATCGTTCACAGATAAAAATAAAGAGGGAAGGAAAAAAGTCACACTGTAAATTTGGGTGATTCAGTCAGTCACTGCCGGCTGGTGTAGAACTACCCTGTTAACGTTAGGTAAACTGGCACCCAGCACAACAACCGTAATTTCAGGGAAAAAAAGGTTTCAAAAGAAATATTCTCGCAACGCCAGGGGGGTTGTTCAGCAGGTTCCGGAGAATCCGCCAGTCCTTGCTAGAGAGGAAATCCTTCAAAAGGTGAAGATTTCCAGCTCTCAGGGGAAGTGATGATCCGAGTGGTCGATGCAAAAGGAACAGGCGGCGATAGTGTACCAGAGCCACACGAAGCGCGCGCGTAGTTCGCAAGAAGATCTTGAGAATGTATCCAGACTACCCGTGTAGCGTGAATCCCTAGTTGGAGATATAAATCAGAAGTGACCTGATCCAAAAATCAACTGCAATATCAGCTTGTAGTTGCTTGCGGAACTTCCTATGTTATCAATAGTTGCGTAGTAACAACGTGCAAATCCCGGCGCAAGTTAATGGTGGAGAAGGGGAGAGAGAGAGAGAGAGAGAGAGAGGGAAAGTGCTGCTTTGTGGCTGAGGTTTAGAAGAATGCGGTGTTGCTAGTGAACTGATCGATCGCACTCCTCGAGTTCGCTGTTCGATTACGTTAGCCCTTAGGCATTCGACTGAGGCACTGACAGACTGAGGCACCTCGGATTCGGTCAACCAAGCTAAACCACGATGGCACCTCAGGCTAGGCTTTAGCCAGAACCACCGTACGTAACGCGATTTCGCTGCTGTTTCTAAGGCTTGGGTGGGGGGTAGCTCCACCGAGAGATGCTAAGCTGCGCCAGCTCATGTTGCGCGCGTACATGTCTTCGATCAGTCCTCAGGGGGCCCCTTTAGGAGTGCTCAAAAACAGTTTGGTGGAGCAGTGCCCTGCAATTCTGGGCCCAGTATCACTTGCAGGGTTTGTCAGCCTTGTTGGTGTCTGGAACCCCACGCGTTATTAATATCCATCAAGCACCTTAGAGATCTCTTTCTGTGATAAGCTATGAATGTACAGTTGTACCTTTAATGAACCAGGACGGCTCAGCTGGTTGTCAGACAATTGTGAATATCTTTGAGTGAGAAAAGGCTCATTAGTTCCTGGCAACTTTTACAAGTGCAATGCACCGCAAGTTCATTTCCGTATCTGTCTTTACCCTGCTTTGACAGATCAACGCACTTACTGAGAAGCCCTCACGCGTTTCGTAGACAAACCATGCTCCTCTTCCCAGCTTGTAGCAGTGACAATGATATAAAACACACAAATCATGATATTGGCATCTCACAGAGGTGAGACTATTAGATCTAAGACTACAAAGGAAAACAACAATCTAGCAAGGGGCAACTCAATCTGTTGGGCTCTTAGCAAAAGAAGACCAACAGAGAGGCAACATCTCAATCCGTCAAAAATTTAACGGAGAGGCAAGATCAAAAGAGATAAACAAAGAAAAAGAGGCAAAATCAACAGGTTTGGTGATGGAAACAGAGGATGCGTGTGTGTGTGTGTGTGTGTGTGTGTGTGTGTGTGTGTGTGTGTGTGTGTGCTTTATACCTCGAATCCATCTGCTCTCAAGGTCGTAAGGTCCTACAAGTGACAACAGAGTAAAGAAAAGATTCTTACTTGCTGACGCTCTTGACCATCTTCTTGAGGTTGGTGGTGAACTTCTTGTAGATGGAGTTCTTCTTGACAGACTCGGGCATCTTCTTGTCAGCCTCTTCGGCGTAGTCGCCGGCGGTCTTGATGGCCTTGGTGGTGGCAGAGTCGGCCTTAGCCTCACCCTCCTTGGCAGCCTCCTGGGTCTTGGCCTCGCCCTCCTTGGCGGTCTCCTCGGTCTCCGTCTTGGCCTCCTGAGCAGTGCTCTTGGTGGCCTCGGCGGAGGTGGCGGCAGTGTCTTGGACCTTGTCCTCGACCTTAGGGGCGGTCTCCTCGACAGACTTGGTAGCGGATTCAGCCTGGAATCAGTTAGTGTTTGAGGTCACAGCTGGAAGTTGTAGCAGATCAAGGAACAAGCGCGTTTGAAACCAGTATTGCCAGACGCGCGTACTGGGAGATCCTTGCCCATCAAGAGACCATCCTGCCCATACGGGAGGGTAACCCAAGAAAAAAAAAATTACTTACAGTGGCAGACATGGTTGAAGATGGTGGAAAAGTAGAAATTGACCCTTGTGTTGTACAGATATGCGATCTTTGTTGGAGAAGCTGTAAGAAACCAAAAAAGTGTGATAGCAAGAAAAGGATCAAGAGGAGGGGAAAAAAAAAAAAAAAGGAGGAGGGGAGCAGAGTATTTATAGGCAATGGAAGAGGGAGCAGGGCCAGGACGGGGCAGGATGGGGCAAGCCCACAACGGGAGAGGGGGGCGCCCTGTGCACAGTGCCGGATTTGGCGGCGAGCGACGCAGGTTCAAAACCGTAAATTCTCAGAGTACACCATTAGTCCAGCCTCTCCGGCCTCTCCAGCTGTTAGGGAGTGTTAGGGGGCTCTCTGGCTCAGCGACTGCGGAGCAACCGCGCACGTCAGCGCGCACGGTTAACGTTATGAACTAACTGTTATGCGTGCATATAGACAGCCATTCGGAGAAACCCAGCGCAGATCTTACGTAACGCCACGCAGCTTAGCCGATCCGCGCGCTGCAGTATGCAGACTCTTGCTGTGTGATGACTAAACTTTTTTTTGCTCCTCATTACTCTTGTTTTTCCAGTGGGAGGCCGTAGGTAGGCTAGGTAGGCTTAGGTAGGCTTAAATAGCACGGCTATGATGGTATGACGTTTATCTATGGCAATAGACGCGACTCAGGGGGAAATCTCAGGCCCGGTCAACCTTCAAACTCGTGTCCGAAGGGGGGGGGGAACGGGGTTGGTTGGTGGTGGCTACCAAATATCTGCTCTTTGCCTGTCTAGACTCTAGACCCGTACGCCTTTCTGGCTTTTGCCATCTTTTGGTCGGTCTGCAGCACTTTTACAAATAGACGAGTGGATGTTCGCCCCGTCAGGTCGCATGCAGCTGAAACACGATTTTGCTTTTTGTTTTTTTCTTTCAGAATTAGCAGGCAAAAGTTTAGCGAAACTAATAATAGCTGTATTAATAGCAGCCCCTTTTCGAGCCCCCTTTCTTGACGTTGGCTCTGATCTACGGTATGATCGCCCTTGTCAGGAATGTTCTATATGTTCTATCATTTTGGCGTCCAGGACTGCACCATGTTACGCCTCTGCTATTCACTTCGCTACTTGGTTGTAATGGCTGGATTATGTCGCGTGGATATATGAAACGAGCTTTGACTCAAGAACACAGATTGTGAGTCAAAACTTCTTGTGGCTACATCTGGCTATTCGCCGTTGGATTTTCGTTAAAGTCAGGGGGTAACATATATGTTTAAGTTTCATCTTGAGAATCTTTTGATTTTCTGCGTCAGGTTCGTGTGACCAAGGATGATCTATCACGTTGCTATGGTGATTCTGGCCAGGCTAAGGTTCTAACGGCAGCCAACAGTTGTAAAAAAGCTGACTTGACCCAGTTAGAGCTGCCGCGGATCGCATTTCTCCGAGAGTGCGGCTGAGCCTGCCCCGATCATCGCTCCTCTCGGCAAATACTAAGCCCGTGCTCGCTGCTACCCTGGCTGAGACTCATTGCAAGTGTTAGCAGGGTTGCAGGGCTGAAAGAAGTGTACGTGTGAAGTGACATGGCTGGTTGATCTAAAGAGACTGGACCTCTGGAGCCAGGACATGAAGTAGACTCTTCGAATGCTCCATTTTGGACGTGGTAGTAGTGTTTTCTGAAAGGGTGAGCCTCACAGGCCCTCACTGTGAGGCCTATTGAGAGTGCGTTAGAGCGTGCATGTTACCATGGCATGATGCAGCTAAGCTTATTCCTCATCGAGGTTCCGAGCAGCAAGATTCAAGAAACGGTCCATATTTAGGCCAGGTATCTCAAAAAGGTCACGTGCCTTACATATATATTAATAAGGTTATATTTTTTGAGATGAGATCTATCTAGCTCAAACAGAAGCGTTCACGTTAACCTTATGCCCCAGCAAAATCTGCGAGGCCTTTGAGAGTATGTGGTATGCGCGTATCCCGCCGTGAGGGATGCTCAAGCCACACCATCACATGATCGGAGAAGCCCAAGCGCGCCCGCCAAGCCTCAGAGTGCCAAGATGTGTTAGATAGGCTCCAAGGTACATGCATGGATCGAGGCTACTCAGATATACTTGAGATATCTATCAAGCTGGATCTCGATGCTGGAACACTCTCGGCCCTGGGTTAACCGTTGTTAGTCCCAAGCGGACCAGCCGCGTTCCTCCTCCAAGGCAAGGCATGAAACCAAAGCAGGTTTCGAGCTTAGCTAAATCGAGATCGAACCCTAATCGCGACTAACTAACTTAGTTAAAATCTGGCTTGCAAATCGCGATCAAACGCCAATTTACGTAAAATCCACCAAAATTTAGCTTTTTTTTTTTTTTTCCTTAGTTGGGGAAGATCTGATCAAAAGTTTTTTTATGGCTTTTATGCCTATGCAGGGTAACGCGACTTCGCGGCCCAATATGGTAAGAATCTCCAAAAGATTGATTAGGCCACCTCCCAAGGTGAAAAGGCGCGGTTGCCAGAGACGCGAAACGATTAGTATTCAACGTTACGCGAAGCGCGATTGTGCTCACCCCTCATCGATAGTCACCAACTCTCTTTCATCGAAGTCTATCTTTCTTCATTCCAGACGTTTGCAATTGCTGAAGCCCAAACCACCACTCGTTTCTTCTTCACATTGCAAATGCCCACTACTCACCTCGAGCTGGCCTCGAGACACAATGTTGAGACAACCACTCAATTGGCTGCTGTAGCTAAACGGGTGACAAAAGCAAAGCGTGTAGTGGTTCTCACGGGTGCTGGCGTCTCGTGCAACGCCGGTATCCCGGACTTTAGGTCAATGGGCCGGGGAATCTACAAGGAAAAAAAAAGGCAGCAACAACCTATATCTCCTAGTGGAAAAGGAAAACGGAGAGCGACAACTGACGCCGGTAGCAGCAGTATGCCATCAAACAAGAGAATTCTCTTTGACTCGGTCGCGCTCAGTAACGAAAAGGATACGCACGACATGTTCCTGTTCCTAGATGCAATGAGGCACGCGATTATGAGAGCTGGACCGACAAGAACCCACAGATTTTTGTCCTTGCTGGGCCGTAAGTCGCAATTGGTGCGGTGCTACACCCAGAATATCGACGGACTCGAAGTGGACATGAAGCCTGGCGCGGTTGTACAACTACATGGTGACATCCACACGCTGCAATGTTTGCAATGCCGGCAATTATGTCCCTGGCCGAGCAGTCAACATCAGAGCCAAAGCCAGACACAGACGCAGACCCAGCATCAAGGGCCATGTACGCGTACGCGGTCAGGAGCAACTCCAAGTCCCAGCCCCAGGAAAGCTCGAGCTCACCCTAGCCCAAAACTTCTCACCAACTCCGTCATACCATGCCCTCGATGCACCGAACGCCAAGAGGATCGCGAAAGGCTCGGCAAACGTGCCACAGGAATTGGCAAGCTGCGTCCCAACATTGTCCTGTACGGAGAAGAGCACCCATCTGGTGAAGAGATCGGTGCCACTATAGACAAGGATATCAAAAGAAGACCAGATTGCCTAATAATCATTGGGACTACGCTGGCCGTACCCGGTGCGCGCCAATTGGTCAAGTCAATGGCAGATAAAGTCCACTCACTCAAAGCTAATGGAGGTGGGCTAGTTATCTTTGTCAACAACACACCGCCAAGCTCACCATCAATGTGGGCCGACGTTTTTGACTACTGGATCCAGGGAGACTGTGACACTTGGGTAGATGATATGAGAGCCAACCACGTGCCTGACTTTTTCAGGCTGCAATCTCAGCTAGGCTTTGAGCCTGAAGATCCAAGGGCAGTTCCAGCAAAGAGAACTCAGCAACGTCTGGTCAAGAGCAAGCCGAGAAGCAGCCCTCAAAAGGAAAATATCGTACCAGTAGTAGCGGCAAAGAAGCTGTCTCCGGGGACACAACTGCCAACCACTCCGACAAGACAGACCAAACGTAAGCTGGATCTACCCTTGACCCCACCATCCAGCACTCGAACAAGACGTCGACTCTTCGGCGAAATCACCAACGTGGTATAAAGTTAATGGTGTATTTTTATTATTTTTATTCGACTCTGATGAAGTAAAGAAGTGTTCTTCGCCAACATATGCTCGCAGCTCTTCCACGCTCAGTATCCAGTGTACTATCCATCCAAGGTCGCTTCCTGCTCAACAGCATGAAAGGGTCTCGGTGCCCTAGTATCGGCACAGCCGCTCACATAAGACCGTCATTTTTTTTTTTTTCTGATGATCGCCGCGTTTGGGTCGTTACGTAAAATTGCCAGCTTTAACTGTTTTAGCCACGGCGCGCTGGCTCACTGTAACTCGATTTACGTTAACTTAACTTAGTCAATCTCGATTCTGCCACTTTCCACGCTTGACTTTCAAATTCTAAAATCGTCGACAATTTGACCTTGACGCATCAAATTTACTCAGAAGCAGTATCACCGTCAAACAGCAGCATCACACAGGAGCCATAGCAAGGCAAAACCTGAAGGAACTAGGAAATGTATGCAGGTCATGCTCCAACGCCGCCTATGGGCGGGAATGGAGTCGGCCGCAATGGATCCAACGGCGGCGGCCCCACCGCAGTAGGGATGGGCCTGGGCCCAGGATCATCGGTCATTGGATCAAACCCAGCATCATCATCAGGCAAGGACAGCAGCAACAACATATACGAAAACGCAGGCGGTAACAGTAGTAACAATAACAACACTGGCGCATATGGTAGCATCAGCAGTAGCGGTGGGAACACGGGCACTAACAATAATAATAAACATGGTGGTGGAATCACTTCAGAAAGAGGCACGCCGCTAGGCAGTGGTGGGTTCTTTTCTGGCGGTGGTGGACAAGATCAAAGAGCAGCAGTCGGGTCGGTACAGGGTGTACTACCGCCGCTACCACTACCACAGCAGCAACAGGGGAATCCACTTCAAGCGCACCAAGGAGCCGCAGCCGGCCACCAGCATGTTTCTATGCCAATAGGAGCAGCGGGCCTACCAGACGATGGCCGCAAGGACCATCAACTTCAAACCTCAGACGATGACCAGGTCTTCACATGGATTCTGGAGCTTATGCACGGCCCCAATAGAGAACGAGCATTATTAGAGCTGGGCAAGAAAAGAGAGCAGTACAACGACTTAGCATTGATTTTGTGGCATTCCTTTGGAGTAATGACCTGCCTGCTCCAAGAGATCATATACGTTTACCCGCTACTATCACCACCACAACTCACATCATCTGCATCAAACCGTGTTTGCAACGCACTTGCATTGTTGCAATGTGTTGCTTCTCATAACGACACGAGGAACCTGTTCCTCAACGCGCATATCCCACTCTTCCTATACCCCTTTTTGAACACTAGCTCGAAGTCCCGTGCTTTTGAATATCTAAGGCTTACTTCGCTAGGTGTGATTGGTGCTCTGGTCAAAAATGATTCCACTGAGGTTATCAATTTCTTACTATCTACTGAGATTATTCCATTGTGCTTGCGTATTATGGAATCCGGCACTGAACTATCAAAAACCGTGGCAATATTTATTACACAAAAGATTCTCATGGATGACATGGGACTCAACTACATCTGTCAGACCTATGAGAGGTTCTCAGCTGTCTCAGCCGTTTTGTCTAATATGGTTAGCCAGTTGGTTGATTTACCACCAACCTCGTCAAGATTACTCAAGCATGTGGTGAGATGTTACCTGAGGTTAAGCGACAATGCTCGTGCCAGAGAAGCACTAAGGCAAGTGTTGCCCGAACCTCTACGTGATGCAACTTTCTCTCATACTCTAAGAGACGACGCTGGTACAAAAAGATGCCTCGCTCAGCTCTTGCTGAACTTGTCAGATAATTATGAGTAGTAGAATAGCTTTGAAAACGTGACTGAAAAAGATGGTTAATCTTATGTAATAAATGTACTTAAGGGTGTCTTTGCTGTACTGAGCGCACTGCAATCTGCAGCTGCTGCGTAAATTACGTACAAAAATTTTATTTTTCATTTTTTTCGTTTTTTTCGTTTTTTTTTTTTTTTTTTTTTTTTTTTTTTTTTTTTTTTTTAAGGCAGTTTATTTATATAAAAGAAACAAAAAAAAAAAAAACCCAACCCACCGGGGCAAAACCCGAAAAAGAGATTGAGTGGTTGCTTTTTATTTTCCCTACCCCAGGGGGGGGACCGTTTCGTCCTTTGGGTGGGGGGCGTGCACCACCCCAGAAACGGGTGGCGGG